>JANTPZ010115575.1:0-14596 GCA_025593235.1 Vachellia pachyceras
AGAGATCTATCTTTTGGGCATCTGTAAATCTTACTGATATTTTGGTCAACTAGTTGACTTTTGACTTTTCTTTTATCAAATGACCAAAATGCCCTTCAACTTTCTCATAATTACCATTTTGCCCTTACTTGCTCTACTTTTTCCAAAATTACTATTTTGCCCTTGCTTTTGATACTAAAAGACCTTTATGCCCTTGGTCTTTTATTAAATGACATATGGGTCCCTTTCTATAAGGTTTCCCATTCTCACATTGCTCTAGGGCAAATATACTTAATTTTGGGATTCACACGGAACTCCGTGCCTCAGGCCAGGTCTAACTTTTCAACTTTCGGCCCTTAATCTTTCTTTCTTTTTGAGCTATCTACTTCTCGTCTCTAACTCATCATCTTAATCGTCGAATTAGCCTTTATTCAGCTAGCATAAAATTGTGGATATTACAGTTGTAGTATATAATCTGGTGCGAAATGCTGATTGCATTGGTTGGTTATATGGAAAGTGTATTTGTTAGAAGATATCAAAATTCTATCTGAAAGATTAACTGAGAATCTTAGATGTATAGTCCCAGCCTTATTCCATTTGAAATTAAATGTTAGCAACACATTTGTTCCTTTGACACTTAACCATTAGTGTAAGTTTGTAGGTTTGTAGGCCTTCCATGTCCTTGAAAAATAATGGAATGCAAGTTTGTAGGTCTTCTGTGTCCTTGAAAAATAATTTGTGTTTGAGTTTGCAAGCTAATAAATTTTCTTTACCATTGAGTTGTTCTGTGCAATATTTAGCTACTCTGGGTAGTGGAAGCTCTGGCATAGAAAATAAAACAATCTGTGAAGTTTTTGGATCTTGTGTGCAATCTGTTAAGCTTCACAGATTGGTATAAGAAATAACGTTCTTATGTTTCTCAACAGGTTCCACAGCTTGTGTGCTCATTGATGCCAATATGTGAAGTTTTTGGATCTTGTGTTCCTACTTGGTTTCAGCAGGTAACATCCAAAAAGATCAAAACAGGAGGACACTCTCGGAAATTCCAAGCTTGTCATCACCAACTTCTGCTTTTGTTGACTCGTTTCCAAATGGTAGAGGCAAATCAAGCATGTATAGCTTCAACATTGTCTGGTCTTGTTAATGGAAAACCTTTTCATCAGATTGTTGATGCGCTACTTAACATGATGTTTAAAAATATTAATAGAGGAATGCATGATGTATATAATGTAAATGTATATTTTGTTGTCGATATATTTTTGGCATCATGTAAATGTATATTTTGTTGCCGATGTATTTTGGTTAGGTCTAGCAATATGTAAATGTATATATAAATGGTTATTGAAATTTGGATATATGGGTATAACATGGTATTAATTGTTTTTGTTACGTTGTAAATGAAATCTAGTGAGGTTGTCAATAACAGCTGCTGGGGTTGTTAATAACAACTGGTGAGGTTGTCAGAGACAGTTGCTGGGGTTCTAAAAGGGAGCTGCTGAGTTTGTAAGTGGGAGATGTTGGGGTTGTTAATGGCAGCTGGTGGGGTTGTAAATAGGAGCTGATGGGTTGTTAATGACAGCAGCTGGAGTTATTAAATGTGTGCTTGTGGGGTTATCAGTGACAGCTGCTTGGGTTGTAAATGGGAGCTGCTGGGGTTGTTAAATGAGTGCATGTGAGGTTGTTAATTATAGCTAGTGTAGTTGTTAATTACAGCTGGTGAGATTATTAATGATTGCTGAGGTTATTAATAACCAATATCAATAAATTGGACAGCATGGTAGTATCACATACAAATGAACATAAAGTTACAAATGATATTATAACCAATGAAACCAATTTTACACTTTACATATGAGTAGCAATGAATTTACAACCTGAAAGGAACAACTAAATGATATTACAAAACCAGCTACGTCAAAGAGATCAAATGGTGTCATGCTGTCCAAATAGGCTTCTACTTGTTCACCAAAGACTACTCATGGGACACCTCCTTGATCTTCTCCTTTTTCCTTCTCTTCATCTACTTCCTCAACCTTACCAAAGGTGCATAACAGCAACACTATAGAATTGACTGATACTGAATCCAACAAATAATATGTTAACAAATAAATTGAATGACATGGATTAGGAAATCAGATTAGTATACAATAATGATAATGGCAAATGAAGTGATGATTAGGAAGAAAGTTAATGAGGTATAAAAATTAGATCTGTTAAGGCAAATGAGGTAACAAGTTCCACATATTTCATTACCGCAAATCAAACTTCTTGCATTTACTTAATTGCTTCAAATTGAACTTCCACATATTTCATCACTGGAACACTGCAAATTGAACTTCTTGTAGACAAACTTTTTATCAAGGAGGAAAGAAAATGTACAAACCATATTGCTTAGGTATAGAACTTAAGCTAAAGTTCTTACTTGCAGAAACATATTGAGATTTATTTTCAATTTGTAATATGATTGACTTGTTGCTTAAAGAGCTATCTCTATTTAATTCAATGCTTATGGGAGCCATGGTAGCACCATTTTCACCAGTTGGCTGCCAATAATTAGATTATATCATGACGCAGTTAGTAATAGATCAAACAACAAAAGAGATGCATCAGTTTGTACATAAAAGAAAATTAGCAAAATGCATGTAGTAATTTGACTTAGCAAACTCGATGACTAATTAAACTATTCAAAACACTAGCCACATGAAGTAATTTAAAATTAGCAAAATGCATGTAGTAATTTTCCAGCACACTATGCAAATAATTGGTCCACAGAAATAGAGAGATCAGAAACACTAGCCACATGATATATAAGGTTTAAATACCCCAGGAATGTAAGAAATCATAGAGCAAAAATTATACATGCACCCAAATCTTAAGATAGTACAGCATACTATAAGAATTGCATTCACTTAATTGCTTCAAAGCTTGATCCTACTAATCCACAAATTATAAACTTAGGTCGCTGGTTAGCCTTGAAAATGGATCAAGAATATTAATTTTGATTTCTAAGGATTGTACAGTGACAACCCCAGGGTCGTTCTCTTCGGAAGCTACTATTGCGTACCAATAATCTTTAGCTTGTGATTATGCTTGTGATGCAAATGCAATCAGTTTTGAAGTCAAATTATGCTATGTACCTAAACTAATTACACAATAAAACTTGCTTTTGGTATTTTTTTTTAAGTGAGAAAGAAAGTAAAGAATAGATTGGAGTATGAAAAGGGTATGTTATGATGGTTTCCTCTTGAAAACGAATTGTGCCATCATAGTTCGCAAAGGATTAGGGAAAGCATCGACTTTCGCACTAAGTTTCGTAATCAAAAACCCCAACAACTCGCTGGGTCAGAAATCTCATGAAATGAACTCCATTCCATAAAATCCTTTAAGAACTAGGATGATAGAAGAGAACAACAAGACTTCATTGAATAAGCAAAATGAACTCCATTCTCTTTGTCAATCACAAAACAACTCAATACACATTAATCCAAGTTTGGCCCAATCGAGACCAAGCATTTACACACAAATTACAAAGTCCAACTCGGAATCCAAGTAATCCATAATGCAAATATAGATTGAAAGTAAATACTTCCCTTTCGGCACTTCGAACTCCAGCTCACTTCATCTTCAAGAGGATGGAGGTTGCTCAGCTCCTCATGGATGATGGAATCGGGTCCATAATGATGATTAAGGCATGATGAATTGATGGATGGTGAGGAAATAGATGGAATAGGGTTTTTTGTGTGTGGAAGGTGAAGTGTGGATGATTTGCTGCCTCCTTTCTCTCCTCTTGCTCTCCTCTCAGCCTCCCTCTTCAGTCTCCTCAAAAATGACCTAATATGGCAAGTTAAAACCGTTCTGGATCAGGTATCTAAGGCTGGGTCGGGTTATTTTCCATCAGGAGTAAAAATCTGGTGCTGATGCATGATATTCACCGCGGTAGACCTCTCCCGACAGTTCATGCCTGCTGATTGAACTTTGGCCGCGGTGAACCTTGAATTGCGTCGCGGCGAACTTCTCCAGGGCTGCTTCCTCTTGCCTTTTGTATAGAGTTCCTGAAATGAAATAGCAAATATTGGTAGTATCATTTGCTCATGATGGAATTTAAGCACAATGACATCATTATTCATGGCATACGTACCCAAAATCATACTAATCCAAATCAACAACTCCTAATATCAAATTAAGCACAAAAAGGGTCATGTATGGGAAAAAATTGACTCTAAGACTCTGGAAATTCAAGTAGAAAACTAATACAAATATAGCTCAATCACTAAGTGAGCAAGAGAGCATTCAAGTTAGGGGAAAAGTAAAGACACAAGGTAGCAAGACCATCTAACTCTAATCTAAATTGTTATGAAAATTCTTTTGAATGATGCATGACTTGTTTTGAATTTTATGATGATAAAAGTGTGGATGTGTGCATGTTCATGCTATGATGACCATATGCATTTATGTGTTTCATGTTGCACTTTTATTATTCCACATTCACATGAAAAGTTGTCATGCATTTTTATGAAGTAGGTTAGATAGTTTTGCTATTGGGATTTCCAAAAATCTCACTCTCCCCCACTAACCATTTTTAGGTGCAAGTTCTTCAAAGGGTAAGGAGAAAATGTGTGATGCTTGAAGCAAGGATTTCAGATGATTGTGCATATGGATTATGTTGTAAATGTAATGGCATTTTGGGACTTAAACATATTATGTAATATGTAGCATAAACCTATAAATTCTTGGTTGATATGTGGTGGATAATGTATGCTTAAAGGACTCCCATTTGCATGGTTAATCATTATTAAAAGAGGATTAGAAGTTAGGGTTTCAAATATGAAGTCTGAAAATGAAAAGTTTGACTAATTGTCAAAGTGAAGTTGGTCAAACCTCATACTTTGACCTGTCGTGAAACAGAGCAAATGGACTTCAAATGAGTTGAATTGTTTTTGAAAAATAGTTCACATTGCAAGCTTTAAAACAATCCAAAGAACACTGGATTTGGAGTTTTGTGCAGAATGTTATGATGTTCCAAATTTTGAAGAAAATCACTGAAAACCCTGGGAAAATTGAAAAATTACCAATTGAACAGTACATCTTTGCGCATTAAACTGTATCAATTGGGCAAGTTAATGACTCAATGAGTATTTTTCTATAATATAGGAACTTATAAGATTCAAATAGAAATTGGAAGCACTCAATTTTGATTTTTCTAGAATTAGTTATGAATTTTCAAAGTTGGTCCGAAAAGTTGTGAATAGTAACTTTCAAAAGTTGAAAGTTTCCATTTTGAATCTTTTAGACTTTTTAAGTAAATTGAGGCTTCCCTTTGGTTCCAAATCAAAATAAAATGAAGCTAAAGGCAAGGTTAAGGTGTGTTACACTTGTTTGGTATCAAACCAAAGGTTTGGGATTTGTTTGGAATAATTGTACATTGTTATTGATATATTGTGCACTATTATTCAATATGCATATGAAGTTGATATGTCATGAGCTAAATGTTATGTTATGCGTTGGTTGCCTCTTATGGATATACGTTAGATAGCTATATCTTATTTTCATTATTATATGGAGTGTTCGAAAAAGAGAAGGAGCTAGCACAAGAACTACCAGAATATGCTGGGGATAATGATATGAAGGTCTAGTGTTTGATAAAGATTGTTTCTCTTCAGCGCATACTGGATGCTAACACCCGAGGACTTCGAGATTACACTACTCTACATGGATGAGGGTTTCGGTTAGCATATATCCAGATGGGCTAGAGAGGCATATGAGCTGGATCAGATTATCCAGAACCTGTAAGCCCGGTAGAGATGCCGGTACCGAAGGAAGAGCTCCCAGTAGGAGAAGAGGATCCAGAAAGGGAAGAGAACCCCAGATACACTTTATCTGGATCAGGATCTACTACGATATTATCATCTCAATGTTCAAGTGAGATGCAGATTAACTAACCAGAAGATCAAAGTTTAAACTATAGAAATTGTCTAGAGGAGATAGTTTATGGGAAAGCCAAATGCCGTAAATGGATTATGTCAAACGTAAACTGGAATTGAATACCTGTGAACTTACAGAACCACCTTTCTCCTCAAAGACGAAGATTTTATTTAGCCAAAAAGAAAGGGCCAGTGAGGCCTTTGAGCTTGATTAGCCGCAGAAGACGCAATAGGGACTTCCTCCTCAGTTGAAATTGGAGTTAAAGGGTCCGTTAGTGCTATTTTAGTAGTCTGAGAGTTCCTGGATGTATTTCCAAAAGAGATCAGCTGATTGCCTCCAGAGAGAGAGGTGGAGTTTGCTATTGATCTAGTACAAGGAACAGACCCGATATTAAAGACTTCTTACAGAATGGCTCCAATTGAGATAGAAGAGATAAAAGAGCATATAGAGAAGCTATTAGATAAGAGGTTTGTTAAACCCAGTGTTTCAACCTGGGAAGCCCCAATTCTTTACGTGAAAAATAAAGATGAAAGTCTTAGATTATGCATCGACTACCGAGAGCTGAATAAGGTGATAGTAAAGAACAAGTATCCGCTTCCCCGTATTGATGATTTGCTAGATCAGTTGAGTGGTGCCAAGATATTTTCCAAGATAGATCTCAGATCAGGCTACCATCAGCTTCAAGTTAGAGCTGAGGATATCCCCAAGATGGCTTTCCACACTAGATACAGACACTATGAGTTTCTGGTGATGCCGTTTGGATTGACGAACGCCCTTGCAGTTTTCATGGATTATATGAATCGTGTTTTTCGGCAATACCTGGATCAATTTGTTGTAGTCTTCATAGATGATATCCTGGTGTACTCCAAATCTTTAGAGGAGCATGAAAGGCAGCTGAGAATCGTATTATCCATTTTAAAAGAAAAACAATTATACGCTAAGCTCAGTAAGTGTGAGGCCAGTTTCCAAGAGTTAAAAAGAAAACTAACCTCAACCCCTGTACTAGTAATTCTAGATCCAAAAGAGACCTATGTGGTCTACAGTGATGCTAGTAAGCATGGATTGGGATGTGTATTAATGTAGTAGGGAAGGGTAGCAGCTTATGCCTCACGACAGTTAAAACCTCATGAAGAAAACTATCCCACACATGATTTGGAGCTAGTAGCGATAGTTTATGCTCTAAAGATATGGAGGTACTATTTATATGGAGCAACCATCAAGTGTACTATGATTATAAAAGTCTCAAGTAATTGCAAGATCAAAAAGAGTTGAACTTAAGACAGAGACGCTAGATGGAGTTGCTCAAAGACTATGAATACCTGATAAAGTATTATCCAGGTAAAGAAAATGTAGTTGCCGATGCACTGAGCAGGAAGATATCGCAGGTGGCTATGATAAGGATGAAAGAGCAGAGACTGATAGAGAACCTCTAAGATTGGGGTGTATTAAATCAGTTGTAGATAGAGCCTGATAGATACGGAATCACTCAAATCCTTAGTAATATAGAGAATGAGATCAGGGAAGCTCAACAAGAGGATCAGTTCACTCAGAACTTAAAGACTCAGATGAGTCGAGGAGAAGCTAAATAATTTAACAAAACCTCTGAGGGAATAATTAAGTTCAATGATAGATATTATATCCCTCCAAAGTCTGCTTTGAGGTAGAGAATACTAGATGAGATTAAGCTTTGCCTCTGTAAATGAGATAAATGAGATGACTAAGCAAAGAATCTCTGATAGTCCAGTAACATTCGAGGTTATTAAACATCCTAAGCTACTAGTGAGCTAGGATATGATCGTGTGCTGGACAAAGTACATGTTATCAGAGATAAAGTTCTATATATTAGAATCATCCAGAAGTTAAAAGAGTTACATAACAAAGAGATATGATAGATATAGTAATGAAATCCTGTCTAGTGACTCTAATGCTACAGGTAAATAAAAGTATATGGTATGAATAGTTGAAGTGTAGTTATGATATAGAAATGCTATTTGGGCTGTACTTTATGACAGTTAAGTATGAGGATGAGTTAGATAGATGTTGAATAAATTGTGGTTAATTTTCTAAAAGAAATTAGAAAGTAGACAGTACCAGAAGTACTAGAGCTACTGAAAGACTTTATGATTATTAAGAGTAAGCCAAATAGACTGTGATAGACACAGTAGCCATAGCAGCAGCAGTTTCAGTAACCACAATAGACTTCCCAAATTAAGTCAGCCCAAGTTCAGCAGTAATAAAGGTATAATACTAGCAGTGGAGTTTGAGGATAATTCGTAATGAATTATCTGCTAGTATATAGGCTTAAATCTTTATATGATGAAAGATTCCTATGAGAATAAATTGAGAAGTTGAAATGACCGTGGATGAAATGGTCAGGGAATCTTAAGAGCCTACCAAAGGGGAAGTCAGGTAGTGCATCATAATGGTACAGATGATGAGAAATAGAGAAAGAAGTGATATGACAGACCCCATAATAGTAAAGGCAAGTAATGCAGAACTTAGAGATGCCCTGGGCAATGAGATTTAAACTAGTGATATTTCACTATGTTTCCAAGCATCGCAGGAGGGTGTGATTCTCAGGCCAAGTATGAAAATGAGAAATGAAATTCTCGTAAATAAATGCCAATACTATATAAGTAAGAAAGCTCATGAAAGGTTCCCTGATTGGGACAAGGTATGTTGCGTTATGATGAGAAGAGGAAGTACCCAACAGAAAGCATGCCAGAAAATGTTTAGCCAAAAAGTATCTCTCTAGAGTTTGGAGTGGAGATTGTCTTATGCCATCGTCGCAGTTAGGCGTATGCTAATTAAAGTCACCGCAGTTAGGCGAGCTACTTCCTGATAGACAGGGAGAAGCATATTCTGATAGATAGGAATCAGATAGAACTCCAATGGGAAACCATTGTGAGCTTCTCATGTTGTCCCACAAGAGAAAGAAGGCAGTAAAAGCAGGGCATATGGAATAAACCATTCCCAATATGGAGAGAGAGAGAAATGAGCTAATAGCAGTCAGGGATAGAATTCCTTGAATTGCTGGGTACCGGTTAAACTAATAAGATGAATAGAATGTAAGTCATCTCTCTGCGATGTCATAGTAATGATCAGAAAAGAAGTAGTAAGGATTGTTGAATCCTGAGATATAGCATATTGGCATATAACAGACGTTGAATGAATCAATGTCTGACAGTTCAAATAGTATAGCAAAAGAGATATGGCCTGAGAAGAATGAGTTAATAAGCACGAAAAAAAAGAGAAAATGCTATAGTGAAGTGCAAGAGGAAAAGAGGATTGAGCAAAGCCTAAGAAGACATGTTGGCTTCTACATTAATCTTGGGAAATTATCAGACTAGCTACCATTGAGGATAGACAACTTAACCTTAGCTTATGCTCGATGGTCTAAGGGTTCCAAAGAGTAAAATGGCTCTAGTATCAGAAGTTCTAGAGATAAGAAGGGGCAATATGCCTCCAGAAGAGCAATAGAGCTATTAAGGTCTGTAGACCTAGTTAAAGCAAGAAGAGAGCCTTTATGGCTCAGAGTCATAAGCGTTATGCTACTCTTTGGGACAGGAGAATGAAATGACTAGGGGTTAAGATTAAAATAAGAAGGCGTCCTCATGATGGTTAGCTAGTATAGAGAGAGTACCCTTGATTATTTCTATAGATAGCTTACTTCAATCAAGTAGAAGTGGAATACGTGATGTAGCCTTGAGACTTTTCACATTTTGCATTGAGTCAAACTATTTTTGAGTGAATGCATGTATAATTGATTAATGTGAAAAAAAATTAACTAAAATTAGCCACTACCAAAAAGTAATAAGCTAACTCTAATTTATGCAGCCTTTATTGAGTGTAATACGAGTTCTGTTTGGTTAAAATAAGTTTGAGCTATCATTTTTTGAAAAATATCAATGAACCCACGTAACCGTTATTAAGGGTTTAACGTATATACATCATCATCATCATCATCTATGAATGCTGGCTTTCCTTTACTGAAAGATAATAAGGCATTTTAGATGATATTTTTTGTCGTTCCTTTCAAACAAGTCTCTTTTATGAGCAGGATCTTATGACCGTCTAATTTAGAGTTAGCTTATTCGCCCTTACTGTTCTCTCTTGTGCCTGAACATAAGTGTATGATGATCAAGTGCAGATGTGATGCTGAGATGTTCTTCTAGAGATGGACCAGATCTTGCGACCCAAATGCACTATCATACTGCGAGATGAAGTTGATTCGCTTATCAAAATTAAAAAATTGGTTAAAGGGATGAGATAGGATAATAGACTATTGGATCATGAGGATAGACCGCTTGTTCCTGAGAAGATACTAATTGCTGTGAAGCAGTATTGGGTTGCTGGGGGAATTCCACACCGGCTCAATAACCATTGAAGAATAAAAGAAGAATGCCATCTTGTTTCTCAAGCACACACTACCTTTCTTATGGTTGTTTAAGTTATGCTAAACTGTCACTCTTCCACTGTTTCCCCCTTTTACTAATGGACAACTCATTTTTTTCTGTATCAATATATTTCCTAAGGTATGGTTTTACTACTATAAGGCTTACTTTTGGTATAACTTAAATCCCATTATTGTACAATGTAAAGTTAACATTTAAAGGTGAAAAAAATCTTAGAAGGGAAAATATGCTAGTCTGATGGATGGTGATGTCCTGTGATGGGAAATAGATTTTTAGATTTTTTTTCCACCTTTGTCTTTTCTTCCTCTCCACTTGTTAATTTTAGATTCAGACACTTTATCATTTTATATGTAATTATTATAATTTAGTATTTGCAAAATAATTTTGTAAAATGTTAAATCTCAACTGTTTATATAAGCATTTGATGCAAATAATTTATTCGACTAGAAGTGACTGATAAGGGATAATGCATATATAACTATACCGAGCTTAATTAGAGAGCAAGTGTTGTTTGGAAAACCTTAAAAACGTTTAAAAAATCACTTTTAAACAAGTTGAGACAAAATATTTTTACATACTTATTTGATACTATCTAAAATATTTAAAATATGGTAAATGTGTAAATTTAGCAACGAAGTTATTGGTCAAGAGCATTCAACACAATTAACTTTTTAATGGTGTAAATGTAGCAATAGTCAATTAATTAGGATGCAAATTTAGGAAAGTCGTTAACCCTTCCTAACTCCCTTAACAAGTTGGTAATTTTACTATTTTTACTGTCTATGGTTTTCGTGTTAAAATCATTTAGGTAATCAAAACTACTCATTTTTGTTTAACTTAATTATTTGACTAAATTCCTTCAAGGCATTTAAGCAAAATGAGTAGTTTTGATTACCTAAATAATCCCAAATTGAAGCTCTAGGCCCTAAAATATATCAGTTGGTTGATGGAGTTAGGATGGTTAATAATGTTACTAAATTGCACCTTTAAAAAGTTAATTGTGTTGCGTGCTCCTGACCAATAACTTTATTGCTAAATTTACACCTTTATGACGGACATTTGGGTTAATTTAATGAAGTTAAAATTGCGCCACTTTTAAAAGATTATGTTTACTTTTACACCATTTAAAATTTAATTGTGTTAAATTTTTTTGGAAAAACTTTGTTTTCTAAAATTACAAATTATCCCTAAATAGAATATTCATGTATAAATCATACATAATCTAGCAAAAACATAATTATATATATACTAAGGGCCTGCTTGGAAGTCCTTTTCAGAATAGCTTTTACGGATTATGAGGTAAAACCTAGGTTTTGGTGAATAGATTTTAGAAAATAGCTTTTACAGATTTCGAGACAAAACCTAGGTTTCAAAAGATTGTATTTAGGAAGTTATTGGCTTTTACGGAGTTCGAGAAAAAAAGTAGGTAGGAAAGAGGAAAGAGAAAGAAATAAAAAGGAGAAAGGAGAAAATTTATTAAGAGAGGGTGTGATCTGACAAAAAGATAGCTTTTTCAAAATATAGGTTTCAAACCGATGTTTTATATCTAAAATAACTTTTCTAAAAAATGTAAGTACTTGGACAAAACCTAGGTTTTGAAACCAAACATAGGTTCAGAATAGGAAGCCAAACAAGCTCTTAATCCCAAAAGGACCAACGTTTACATGGATTAACAATAAATCTGGTGATGACATGGTTCTAGAAAAAATTGATATGGCTTTCTGCAACCTCAATTAGGCCAATGCCTATCCATCTTTGCATGTTTGCACTCTACATCTTCCTACCTCTTATCATAGCCCTATTCTTTTATCTACTACAAAGATAAGTTTATGTAATACCTCCCTAAACTTACTTTATTATACATTAATTAGAGATTAATTCTAGACAACTTGATTACCTTCCAATACTATGAAGTGAAAATTTTAAAACTTTGTTAAAGTACTGTTCATTTGGTAAATTTCAAAATTTTAACCAACTTTAAAAATTCATAAATAATTCTAGAAATATTGAAATCAAGTAATTAAAGTCTCTAATTGAAGCTTACTCAATTCCCTACATGGAAAAAAAATATTCATTTGTCCAATTTCATGGCTAATTAATATAGAAACATTTGTGAAAAGGAATTGTTCATTTGGTCATTTTTTATTTTTCTAGATTTTCTCTTTAACCTTAAACAACCATAACTTTTGCATATAACTCCAAATCCAGAAAATTGAGCTCATTTCAAGGCTTGCCATGGGTACTTTTTTAGAAAATTTTATTCCAATTCGATTCCATTTACTCAGTTTAACTTTTACCTCAACTTAGGCCAATATAAATGGTATTGAACCATTTTTTATTCTTTAACATGCTTGTTTCTTTAATTTCCATGTATAAAATCACAATCACATAATAAATTAACATATTTGGCTTTTATTCATAGTACGTATACTTGTTGTCATGAAGTTGAGGTTTAGAATACATACTTCATCATAAAGTTTCAACATATATCAATTACATTGTTATGACCATAATGTCACTTATATGCTTGCATATCTCCCACTTTAGATCTCTTCCTTCCTTGCTTTGACTTTGCTTGAATTTTGACCTAGAAGTTTATGTTTTTGAGGGAGAATGAAAGTTTCGGAATCTCAGTAGCATAAATAACTAACACATACACTAATATGTATGATTATCATTTATTTTCTAACTAGCTATGCATGAACATATTGTGATGCACTTTTAAAACACTTTGCATGTACCCATGGCATGTCATAAACAAAACTTCATATGTTCACATAGCACATAAATAGTATAATACCTTCCTTGGCTTACTTCACTTGATGTTAGAAACAAATTATGAACCACTTTATGGCCATTCAATGATTAGAATTAACTAACCAAGTGAAATTTTAAAACTTTGTAAAAGTATTGTTCATCGGTACTGTTGATCAATTTCAGATTTTTGGCCAACTTTGAAAATTCATAACTTATTTTAGAAAAATTGAAATGTAGTGGTTTAAGTCTCTAAATGAAGTTTATGAAATCCTCTACAATGGAAAAATACCAATTTATCCAATTTCTAGACTAATCAATTAAGAAAAATCCGTGGAGAAACACTGTTCTTTTTGTCATTTTCCAATTTTCAGATGTTCTCTTCTAACTTTGGACCCCCACAACTTTCTGCATATAAGTCAACTTTTAGCAAACTTAGACTCATTTTAAAGCTTGTCATGTAAACTATTTTTCTGGAAAAGTTTGAACCAATTGGAAGTAACAGGCTATTTTTCACTATTGCCTCAACTTGTATCCCTATTAAGGGCTTTGGACCCTTTAATGCTATTTTACATGCTTGCAATTCCTCTTTTCCATGCCTATATCCAATCCACCTAATAATTTAGCTGCTTGTTCTAATACACAGAACATACATTATACTTCATAGTGTAGGAGTTTAAACTACAATTATCCAAAATTGTAGATAACCAACTTGTACACACTTCCCAGTGGTCTATTACACAGCACATACATTATACTTCCTACCTTTACACTTCCTTGTGTTTGCTCTTGAACTTGACCTTATAAGGTGTTAGCATAGGAGAATGAGATTCATGTAATCTCAATAGCAAATATCTCTAACTAATACGCTAATATGCATAATCATTAATGTGCAATAATAAAAAGACATGAAAATTTAATGTGCAACACTAACCTCAAGTTCTCACATTTTCACTTTGCCAAGGCATATCATTATCATCAATCATTAAGCAAAAACTTGCATGTTCATTCACCAATCATATAACATCCACATGGAAAATGCACAATTAACAATAAATAGCAATGTAAATGTAAAAGTTAGAGAATTTGCTTCCTTATTTGCTTAAACTCCCCTAATCTTTAATGGCTTCCTTCTTGCACTTTTGAAACTTTCCTCTTGGAAATTATACTCCTACATATTACATGATGTAATTGGCATTAATCACAAGCTAATATCAAATGTCAAAACATGCTAAAACTTACTCAAAACTTGTTAGTATGCTTCCAAAAATCATTTCCAAAAATCTTGACTCTTAAGGGCCCTAAAACTCTTAGTCTTGCAAAACTTGTTCCCATGCTTCCAAAAATCATTTCCCTACTTATACCTGATGTAGCCATGTTAGTATTAGTTTTCTATTGGAATTTCCAGAGTTTTAGAATCAAATTTAGTCCATACATGACCCTTTTATGCTTAAATTGGTATTAGGAGTTGATGACTTGGATTAGTGTAATTTTGGGGTCATATGCCATGAATAATGATTTATTGT
>JANTPZ010115576.1:0-14262 GCA_025593235.1 Vachellia pachyceras
CAAGACGATCGGAGTGGTGGGTGCCGGCCAGATGGGCTCCGGAATTGCCCAGGTCGCCGCCGTGCACGGCATCAACGTCTCCCTCTTCGACACAGATCCTCAAGCCCTCGCCAGAGCCACCTCCTCTATCTCTGCTTCCATCAATCTTCTTGTTTCCAAAGGTCGTCTGTCCCATGTATGATATACTTCCCCTCTTAAAATTCTTGCTATGCCTCTAAAAGCATGTGAAAATTATTTGCCTAGCTTCCGCTTCTGTGTTGATCTTTCTAAGCAGCATCACTGAGTGGAAGCATGTATTCCACTTTATGTTTTGCATGGTATCCTTAGAACTGGAATTGAGATCTAATTCATACTGGTTTCCTTCTGTTGTGTATTTTCGTCTTCTTATTTGATCTTGAATACGTATTCATCAACACCCCTGATTCACCAAATAGATCAGATGAATATTCATGTCTCTGTGCTCCCGTTAAAAATACCAGTGGCTTTTCTTAATTCAAGAGTCGACTGTTCTAAGTTGGAATTCTGTTGTCCAATGATCCCACTATGATTTTTTTGACACCCAGTCGGAATTCTGACAGGTACAGGGTTCTGATATCTTGGGACGTCTGAGGTATATCTCGAATATGAAAGATTTCCATTCTGCTGATCTTATCATTGAAGCTATCGTAGAATCAGAAGATGTAAAGAAAACTTTATTTGTTCAGCTAGATAAGATTGCTAAGAGTTCTGCCATTTTGGCGTCTAATACAAGTTCCATCTCAATCACTCGTCTAGCGTCGTCGACAAGCAGGCCACAAAAGGTTTTTTTATAGGATGAATTTCATGTTTTGAGATTGAAGTTGTGTTTTCATTACTATAGATTTCGTTTTGGCAAAACGCTGCCACCAAAGTTTGTTATTTTACATTACAACAGATAGTTCATTCCATTTGATTTACTGTGATCTCATTAATAAGATGTTAATAGTAATTGATTTTATCCGTAGGTGATAGGAATGCATTTTATGAATCCGCCTCCGGTCATGAAACTGATTGAGATTGTGAGAGGCGCAGACACTTCAGATGAGACATTCAAGGCTACAAAAATATTGTCCGAGAGGTTAGTTAGTTACCATTCTCCATTGTGAAAAGGGATATAATTTTCCCCTGAATTCCCCTGCCCTTGCTTGAAGATCTTGATTCCTCTGATTCTCTATTCTAATTTACCTTTATAACCTTAAGATTAACTTTCTAACCCCCTCCTGCTTCTCTTCCCCACAAAGAAATGCAAAAATGAAAACTGAATTGTTGTGTATGACCGTGATGTGGTAGACTTAACATTGGATTCACGTTATAGTCGATACGTTCCCATTCTTAACAATAGTGGACAGGGAATCGGCATACATTCCTATAGGAAATCTGAAGCCCCTTGTAACATGTTATGCTAAGGCATGCTTGTCCTAATAAATATTATTTCCAAGAAATAAGATCATGTAATAGTTCTTTTTTATCATCCAAAACCTCTGCGTACCTGTAACTTATTTATGTAGTTTCCTCTCTTTTTCTGCATCTCTTCTTTGTTAAAGACACTTTCTGGTCCTTCTTGTGTCAAAGATAGCTTGATAAGTAGATCATCACATGTTTTCTCTAATTTGTTACTTCAAAACATGCAGGCTGGGTAAGACAGTAATAACCTCTCAGGATTATTCAGGCTTCATAGTGAATCGAATCCTTATGCCCATGATAAATGAAGCATTCTTTGCTCTTTATACTGGCGTTGCAACTAAGGAGGATATTGATACAGGAATGAAGCTGGGAACTAACCATCCAATGGGTCCTTTGGAGCTTGCAGATTTCATTGGATTGGATGTTTGCCTGTCAATAATGAGAGTTCTTCACGCCGGCCTTGGTGACAGTAAATACGCGCCCTGCCCTCTACTAGTTCAGTACGTTGATGCGGGCCGACTTGGAAGAAAAAGAGGCATTGGGGTATATGACTATCGTAAGGAGCCGAAGGTGAAGAAATCATCATCTCGTCTATAAGCTCGTCAATTGGAAAACAAAGCTTATAAGCAGTTAATCTGGATTAGAGTCCTATGGCAACTTCGTGTCCGCTTGTGAGGCAGACAGCTGAAATTCGAGTTGAAATTATTTACTGAAACCAATGAGATTACGATGTACGAAAGGAAATCCTCACCAAAAATAATTATAGGAGATATGGGCCGATGGTAATCAAAAGTGTTGTAAAATGTTCACGTGTAAGACTTCTATGGCAAGTAGCCAAGAAACTACCGGATGGTGGGAAATTTATTTTCAAATCATCGCAAGCATTATTTTGGTAGAAATTTCTGTCTTGTCCGAAAATGATGACACCATTGCCTTAAAGGTGCATAAGATCATTGGACTCGATGTGAAACCTAAATATCAAAGGATCTGGTTTCGGTGATTTTCTCAAGCGTAGCGTCCCGTGCTCATCCATAGCGCACCGTTTCATTTCTCCTCTTCTGGAATTTTCCTCATGCCACTCTCCACTCCCGTCTTCACCCGCTAAACACTTCCCGTTCTACCCTCAAATTTTTCTCTCTTCTTATGTTTCGTTTGGCACGCGAAACTGATTTTGATGGAATTGGAAGTGGAACTAAAAGTGGAATTGAGATTAAAAGTATGTTTGGTATACCGGAAGAAGTAAGGTATTATTTTAATTTAATATTTATAGTGTAAAAATACTAATTACCCTCGACCCAACAAAATTTCTCTTCTTCCCCGGGAGCGTTCATCGCTAGAGATCTGAACGGCGACCACCAGTTCATCGCCAAGATCAAGAACCACATTTGTAATTTCTATCAAAAATTGAAGAAGCACATACTCTAACAAGATCAAGAACCACTCGATTTTTTTTTTTTTCACTTTCAAGACTTACATTGCCTCCTCCCATTTGAGGAATTAAAGAGGAGGGTATTAGATCAGTTGTACCCAGCATGACCAAGTAATGCTGGAAACCCAGAAGAATCGCCTCCGCTTCATTAACATTAAAAAGAAAAAACCATACTCAATTATGAGATTACCAAAAGCAATAAAGGAACAAACATCACATTACTAAAAGAAATTGATCTTACGCCAAGGAGGAGGACTTGTAATACAATAAGAAACATTGGGTAGCTGTTCTTTCACTGGATGTGGCAGAAGCTCATCCTGCTTCAGCGGTGGCGCAGCTCCTCCTTCGCCCATTCTCCTTATGCCGAGAGAAATCTACTGGTTCCTGTACAACGCGTACAGATCCAGCTTGTGGAAGTATATCCCGATTCGGTTGTTGGGGTTATGAACCAAGAGCGTGACTTGCATGGTGATGGTGTTGGGAGTCAAAGAAGGAGGCTGAGTGGCGGTCATAGGGGAGGAGGATAGGTTGAAGGCGAAGAGGGTGGTGTCTTGGAGGACGAAGTGAGGTTTAGAGGGTTGGAGGATGACCCAGATTAGAAAGATGACGAAGAGGATGAAGAAAATGAAGGATGATGAAGGTGACAACGCGGCGGAGGAGCTGCTTGACGAGGATGATGAAGGCGACAGCGCCGACAACTACGCGGATGAGGACAATGTTGATGGGTATAATGGTCATGTAAATTTGGGTTCCATGGATTTGGCCAAAAACCCACTTCCATCATTTTGATGGAATTGGTTCCACATGCAATCAAGTTCCATCATACCAAACAAAACTATTCTTCAATTCCAAAATCAGTTTCATTTCTTAGGGTCCAATTCCATTGTATCAAACACAGCATTAATTCTGCTAAGGTATCGAACTCACCTACGCTCCCATAAATTGACGCCATTATTGTTTATTAAGCATGATGATTGCGTCTAAACCATCGTTGTAATGTCCGACTCTTTTTTTGATAATTTTTTTTGGTTATTTGGGCGTTAGATGGAAGGGGGTGAAATAACCGAGGATGTGTTGACTAATGATGGCGAGGATTTGAGTTTGAAGAAGAAAATTTTTGTTGCTGAAGCCACTGGAAGTACCGGTAAAAGAATTGTTGAGCAGTTGCTGGCAAAGGGTGTCTCCGTCAAGGCTGGAGTTAGGGACATGGACAAGGCTAAGACTACCTTTTCCATACTTTCCTGTATCATTGCAAGATTCTTGAATTCCCATTACACAAACACAGATTGGTTTCCTGTACATTTATATTCTTATTGAACAAATCAGAATGAGAATAAAATGGAAAATTTAGAGTGAAGTATTATGACCAGAGAAGAGAAACTTGCGACATGGTGAATAAAAGACGAACAAAAAAAAAAATTCACTCCAGAACAGAGCCTTTAACATTTGAAAAGCATGCAAGGAATCAACAAACATTTCCTCCTGAATTCAAATAATTAAGGGTTGCAACGAAGTTGAAGTTTGTGGTTTGTTTCCATGTTGGATTCTAATCTCTGCTCCAAGCTACAGCAGCAGAGAGAATCCGCCATTACTCCCGCACGACCTCGTCGATGAAGAGCACGAGCTCCGCCCTCCGTCACTGCTTTCCTCCGTCCACTGTAACACACTAGAGTTCGACGGCGACGCCGACAACGATATCATCGATGGCGCCGTCGTTGGTCCCGACGACAAGCTCTTCCTCATTAACTTCTTCTCTGGGCCCACCATTTCCGGCAGCACACTGCCTTCTCCTACTTGAAGCACGAAAACACCGTGGCCGTTGCTATTGCTGTTCACCCAACTGAGCACATCCCAGAACTCGACTTCAATCCCATCGATCAATATTCTCTCATTCCCTCTGAATTTCCAGGACAGCCTTTTCACAACCAAGTTAGCCTCGCCATCCACTTTGACTCTGAGCACGCCCTCATCGCATTCGATCTCTATTTCGCGTTTGGACCCCAAGAATTGAGCTCGCGATTTGTAACTCCTGCTTCCGAACACGAAAATGACTATATGAATGTGAAGGTAAATTCTCGGATCCACTTTGGCTTCTGATTAATTAATAGTATGAGAGGAGTGATATGGAACTGTGGACTAAGAAAGACAACTAACGCAGTTTCTGGTTTTTGGTCGGCTTCTTTGATTCCCATAACAGGTTATGACGGACGGGAGGTTCAAGAGTGTGAAGCACAGGGTTTTGGCGAACAGGTTCAAGTCGAGGCTGTCAATGATATACTTCGCCAGTCCACCATTGAACCAGAAGAGAATGTAAACAAAAGAGGGAGTAGAAGACTGACTTGGAGACCGAAGGTGTCGGGTGGGAAGTCGGAGAAGGAGCGCACGCGGAGGGAGGAAGCGGCCCAGAGCTCGTCGTCGACATTACCCCATTCTCATGAGGCTCCTCGTTCCATTTTGGTCTATCAGCCCGCTAATCGTTTGTCGTCCCCTGAGGCATTGCAGAGATGGAGGAAGACGAGGATTGGGCGCGGGAAATTATTGAAACGCTGCGTTTAGTGTCGATGAGGACGGTACGCTATTAGTGTGAATGAGGACCGAAACCGGATCCAATATTAAAGGCTTAGCCCAAAAGTTAATTGGAAAGAGAGAGGATATATATGTATATCTACAAATTAACAGAGAATGTAACAAAAAAAAAAAGAATGAACAGAGAAAGAAAGCTAAGAATTTGGTGTTAAAAAATAAATTTTGAAACTAGGCTCTTCATATTCAAATTTCATTTTTATCTATCTTGTCATTGTAGTTTTTTTTTTTGGTTACAAACGAGCCTGTATAGGCTAAGTCAGAGCAAAGTTAAACTAAATGGGACAACTGTAGTAGTATACCGACCTTATTAGTCCTTCCTTGGCCAGTGAGTCAGCTAACATGTTCTGATTTGAGTTCTAGAAATATGAGCAATACTCAATTCCCAGTTGTATGAGAGGAACTTTCTGATATGCAAACACAGAATTCTTTAGGTTGTTTGACCATCATTTCAACCAACGTTCTGGAATCTGATTCTACAACTTTCCTGAAACCAAGTTCCCAAGCCATGTTCATTCCTCCAAGCATGGCCATTTGTTCCGCTTGAATACTGTGCACTGTCCTAGAGATTGGGCAAAACTTACTACCCACTCGCCATCCTGATTGCCAACAACTCCTCCACTGCCCGCTATCTTGTCAATGTAGTTGTGATAAGAAGTTTTGTCACTAGTCATCCTTGAGCAGCCCAATTTCAATGTAGTTAGACCGACCTGCCACACTTTAATCACTATAAAGTTGTCAGCGCTACTGTGTAGCATAAGAGGAAAGCAAGTGTATCGCACAAATAGCTATGTTTGGAAGGGTTCAAAACATTTAACAATGTATTTTTAAATAATTTCCATCATATGTTAATCTCACTATACATAAAAGTGCTTTTTTAAGTAGAAAGAAGAGAGAGAGAAGAACTGAAAGTAGAAAAGAGAAAGTTTGAGAGCTGAAGTTTTGCTTATTTGAGATCTGATCGGAGCAAGAAAGGCGATGAAGTTTTGTTTCAGTGCCCCTGTTGCTTCTGCTTCTGCTTCTGCTTCTGCTTCTGCTTCTGCTTCTTGAAGCCCAAGACGGGAAAGTCCAAGGCCAAGGAAGTGAAGGAACAGAAGCAAGAAACCAAGGAAGGAAAAAAAAAAAAAAGAGTAACAGTACTGATAACTGCAGAATGATCTGTCTCTAATCGTTCGTTTCTCTTTCCCTTTTACTTCAACAGTCTCCTAAACATGCTCAAAATCTTGAGTCTAATATCCAGAAACTACTTTCAAAATGTACACTGCGTTGGCTTTATCTGCGGAGAATGGGAAATAATTTATACTGTTCCTGTCATACTCATTTCCTTCTGCCATATTCTGCTGTGTGATCCAAAATTTTTCAGAAAGTGTAGCCTCACATGTTATATGAGCAGCAAGTTCTGCATTGAGTCTGAAGCTTATTCCAATCTCCAACATTTCATCACTAAATTTTCCCTGAAAAAGAATATTCATCCAGTATCTTTTTAACTTTCAAGTTTCAAAGATAACAAAGAGGTAAAACCAAGATTTTTCACAAGTTAATTTGTTAAATATACAGTATACTGGAAGATCCGGAGTTGGTAGAGATAAGATCCTTGCATAGGTTTGAATTGAAGACCATTTTTTTCCTCATTAAAAAAAAAGGAAGCTTTTGATATTCATCATCTACATGCTTGCGGGTACATCTCTCTCTCTCTCTCACACACAACACGCAGTTAAGTTACGTATATATTTTGCGGCGTTGAAGAATGCCGGGGACTCGATCAAAGTTAAAAAGATATTTTAAAGTTATGAATGAATCAACGTTTTATGATGCACGTAGAAAAATAATTTAGAATATTGATCCACGTAGAAAAATATGGATTAACTTTAACCCCGTCTATCTGTAATCTATCGCAAAATTTAGTAGTTCACGCCATGTCTTCTTCTGGAATCCTCGAGCAGGGAATGAACAAACACGTGTCAATTTTTTGTGGGTCAAAATGGTGGGCTCAACATATGTCAAAATCTTTCATCACCGTACACTTGGGTAACGTGATTTGGTATATGTATTGAATAAAGAAATGATTAAAAAAATGAAGAAATTAATTTTCTATTTTAAAAAAAATGTTAAATAGCAATAATGATCAAAATATATACATTGCATTCTCCTTTTCAATCTATAAGACGTCCTTGGATCAAATTGTGAATAAAACTATGAATCTCGTAAAACATAGCTAGAAATATCAGCTTCTTCTTTTTTAAAAAAAGATTAGTTTTTAAAACTATCCTTCACTTAAAATTAACGTTAAATGAATCAAAAATATTTTTAAAACCAGCTCATTAATGAATTATTTTTTTCTAAAATATTTTAGATTTGAAGTTAAATTATACTTTTAGTTCTTTATGTTTGCGGCATGTTTCACTTTAGTCCTTTAAATTTAAAAAGTGCACTTGTAGTCCCTTAAATTTAACGTTGTTAGTCTCTCTCAACGGAAATTGCTGACTTATCAAACTTAACGCTGTTATTTTAAATCTTTTCTGTTTTATACAATTTAAATATTAAATTTATTATATTATTAAATTAAAATTAAAATATGAGTATACTTTGTTAACGTTTTATTACATAGTCATTAATTAAATTTGATGAGTCAATAATTTCTGTTAAAAAAATAACGATATTAAATTGAAAGGATTGAAAATGTACTTTCTAATTAAAATAAAGTATAACGCAAATATAAAGATTGAAACTATACTTTAGTGAGCTGCGCCTGCGACAATGATCGTCATCACAAAACGGTGAGAATTGGTCGACCTTGAAAACTGCAATCTGCCAAATCCAATTCCAATCCATAATTCATATCCCGCCTGGCTATTTTATGTTCTTACTTTAATGCAAGGGGTGTATGCAAAGTATTTTCTCTTAATACAATCTTATTATTAATAAGTAATTTTTAATATATTTTTATAGGATTTTAAAAATATGTTTAACTTTGCGTCTATTTAATATATTCACTATTTCAAATGTAACTCATATGGATAATAAATTGCAAAAGAAAAAATTGAGTAGAATTTTCATTTGAAGTAGTCAGAAAAAGTTAAAAAAAACCTTGTAGTATGTTTCAAGTAAACGGCTATAGTATGGGCAAAAAAAAAAAGGTAAACGGCTATCGTGATCGTTAACCCACTTTTGGAATATGGGTGGCTCATATTTGATTTATTTGACAAAGAGTTAAGTAAGATCAAAAAAACAAGTTTAACAGTGTTTTTCAGTAAAACGGGATAATCCATTCCATATATTTTCCTTGATTTATATAAAAATACTTCTCTACCACATTTCTAAATGAGCTCATTTTCTACCAAAATATGATGATGAATGACAAGCTCCTAGGGGTGAGTCCGGTGAAATTCATTTTGAAGGATGAAATTCATACAAGAGGCTAATGAGAAAGTTAATATCAATTGTCAAAGTTTGTGTGTGTTTGGGAATTCCATTGGAAGAATGGATTTTACAGATTTCGAGGCATTTTGTGGATTTTGAGATGGTTTTACGGATTTTAAGATGGTTTTTATGGATTTCAAGATGGTTTTTACAGATTTTAAGATAGTTTTATCTCGATTTACGTGTACCGTTTTAGCAACGATGTTGCCAAACAAGTTACTGGTAGCAGTTTGGTGTCACAAGTAGTGATTCGAAAAAAAAAAGGACTTTTTATAAGGTTTTGATTGTTACAACTCCAATTATTAACTTTGAGTGGGTGATTCATTTAAAAATTTATGTTTGTTACAATAATGCTTTCATTTAAAATCATCCAATAAAAAGTGTTATTTGTGAAGAGTGTTTTCAAATCCAATTATGGCTTCGTCTGGGTTTCCGTTAGGAATCCCGTTTTGATCCCCAAAACCTATTCTCACGCAAGTCGAGACAAAATTCCTCTCACATAAAGTACCTAGGAATCTGTGTCCGTTTTCTCAACGGGTTTCCAAACGAAGCCTATCTAAATAATTTGTACCCACCCGTTACCTCTCACTGCTATCAAATATTCCCCAAGTGCCAACGCTACCATGTTTCACTTGAACAAGCAATGTATTATAGGTTATGCAATTTTTTGCAACTAGGGGAATATCACTAATGTTGTGAATATGAATATGAATATCTCTTTGCAACTAAGGCTGATGTAAATTTGAACTCTTTTGGATCTGCTGCTTAAATTTCCATTCACACTTCCATTAAAATATGAACCGCTAGGTGAGCCGTCGTCGCCCCTTTTTTTTCGTCCAGTTGGTAAACCAGTGGCAATTTTTCACTTTTTCATTCGTCATGGGAAACAGAGATTGTGAATGGGACCCATTCCCTCTCTCTCTCTCTCTCTATATATATATATATATTTTCCTCACCCACTTCTTTATTTATTTCCTCTCAGTCTCCTAGATTGATCAAATAAAAGTTCCAATTCAATACACCACGCAGTGAGCAGAGGAATGAACAGCGAGAACAAGATGAAAAAGATTGTGGAAAACACAGGTTCAAATGACGAAGGAACGCCGTCCAAGCCTCTGTTGTTATCAGAGGTTACTGATGGTAGAGACGAAGGACAAGAACACACTAGAATTAATAACACTGTTCATGGATGGTGGAGCAAAGTCTTGGACATAGAGGAGGCCAAGAGTCAGCTCATGCTTTCAGTACCTATGATTATCACCAACTTGTTATATTTCTTGATCTCTCTGGTTTCTGTCATGTTCGCCGGCCACCTTGGTGTCCTTCAACTCGCCGGTGCCACTCTAGCTAACTCATTTTTCGGTGTCACAGGCGCCGACTTTGTGGTAAGACTCCTCTGTTCGCTTTTTCTTAAAATTTATTAGAGCTATAGGTCCATCAAGCGTAATATATTTAAGGAACAAGTTCGCATAACATATGATGCCCTTTAATTCATGTCTCAGATTGGGTTAAGTGGGGCACTAGAGACATTATGCGGGCAAGGATTTGGAGCAAAAGAATATGAAATGTTGGGAATCTATCTTCAAGCCTCCTGCATCGTGACCCTTATCTTCTCCATCATTATATCCATCATTTGGTTCTTTACAAAATCCATCTTTATCTTGCTTCATCAATCTCAAGGCATTTCAAGCAAAGCTTCTCTCTACATGAAGTTTCTTATCCCAGGATTATTTGCATATGGGTTCATTCATAACATATTGAGGTTCCTTCAAACACAATCTGTTGTGTGGCCAATAGTGATCCTCTCAGCTGTTCCACTGGTGCTTCATACTGGCATTGCGTATGCCTTGATCAATTTTACGTCTCTGAGTTTTAAGGGTGCTCCGATTTCAATTTCTATCACTTATTGGGTATCGATGTTGGTATTGGCATTTTATGTGATGAACGCAAACAAGTTCAAGAACACTTGGAAAGGTTTCTCTTTTCGGTCATTTCATTACATCCTCACTGTCTTCAAACTAGCCCTTCCCTCTGCTGCTATGGTATGGTATGTTCCTGTACTCAACTCCCTTTGTTAACTACAGATGCTGATATAGATACAGCTTTTTAGAGAGCGTAATTTTAATACAGTTTAATGTATCATTCTAAACTCATGAATCATACTGTATGTTTGTTTATATTATGCAAGCTTGGAGTACTGGGCCTTTGAAAGTATGGTTTTCTTAGCTGGATTAATGCCAGATTCAGAAATAACCACTTCGTTGATCGCCATATGGTAATGATTCTGATGCTTTTGATTTTTTTTTCTTGGTGTGCTTTTTATTAGTCTTATTAATCATCATTCATATTTGTAGTGTCAACACAGAAGTCATAGGCTACATGATTTCTTATGGCCTAGGTGCAGCAGCAAGGTCGGGAATAGATTAATGAAACATAAGTTTCTCTTCCTTATTCTGTTTCCCTTAATCAGCATTGTTTTCAGGGTCAAGCTGCATCCAGCATTTTAAAGTATTTTTTATTAGCACTTGGTATTGTAAAGTAATTTTTAATATATTCAGCACAATAAAGTATTTTTTAACAGTCCCCAATATCCAAAAGTAATTTTTGATGTAATTTTACCCTTAAAGTATCTTATCAATAACAATGAATGGGCACTCTTATTTTGAGATATTGGGTCCTACTAAAAAAATACTTTAAGGTGCTAAATATACCACCAAGTGTTACTGAAAATATACTTGAGGGTGTTGGATGCACAAAAAATTACTTTATGTTATAAATTGCTGTTGGAAAAATACTTCAGGATAATTTGGAAGGAACCTATCTTATTCTTACTCCTTGGATTGACAAGTGAGAATCTTTGACACAGCACAAGGGTTTCCAATGAACTGGGAGCAAACAACCCAAATAAAGCCAAGCAAGCCATGGGTGTAACTCTGAAGCTCTCTATCCTTCTTTCCTTGTGTGCTGTTGTAGCACTTTTACTTGGTCATGACATCTGGATTCAACTGTTCAGTAGCAATCCTGTAATCAAACAAGAGTTTGCTTCCATGGCACCTCTACTCGCAACTTCTATGCTTCTTGATTCTTTGCAAGGCGTCTTATCAGGTTGGAATGTTTCCTCATAACCTCAAGGTTTAATGCTTGACGATATTCAAATTTATTTTCAATCTCTCAGAGGAGAATTTGATTTTTCTGATATACTTCAGGGGTGGCCAGAGGATGTGGTTGGCAACAATTAGTTGTATATATCAACATCGCATGTTTTTATCTCATTGGTTTACCAATATCTTGCCTCCTTGGATTTAAGTGCAAACTACAGGTCAAGGTAAAAAAAACAGTAATATATATTTCATTACTAAGTAAAATTGGGTTGAGCCTAGTTAAATAAATATGTACTCTAAAAAAAATATCTGTTTCTTATGATGTAGGGCTTATGGATTGGGTTGATTTGTGGGATGGCATGCCAAACTGTAACTCTCCTATTCCTCACAAAGCATGCTAAATGGGCTAAACTGAGTGTGTGAGGACCCAAGTAACAGAAATGGAACCAGCCCCCTTGTGTTTTTAACTTGGTAAACATGGTAATTTGTTTTCAATTCGCTGCAATAAGCATCATTTTGGTGGGAGTTAAGTTTCTGGCTTGTCCGACGACGATGATGTCACTGTTGCTTAAGGCACAGGTATGCTTGTATTGATTGAATAGAATGACTTCTGAGCAAAAAGTTGGAGATGTATCTCTATGTTGCGGACCTCATTTTACTATTTAGAATAAGGATGTGTTATTTACTGTAGTTAAACAATACATTTTGGAATTAGGTTCTTCCTATTCAATTATTAAAGTTTGCATGTGATTGTTGTCTCTCTTTCCCTTCTGCTTCGTAAAAATCTTGATGTCTACTTTCTACTTCCTGAGCATGCAAATCCAGATGCTAGTTTCAAAGTGCACATCAATTGCATTTAACTGCTAAGAATGGAAAATAATATGTGGTGTTCCTGTCATACTCATTTCCTTCTGCTATATTCTATTGGATCGATCGACAACTTTTACAGAATATGTAGCCTATGGCTATGGTTAGATATGTAGTAAGCAGCGAGTTTCGTATCGAGTATAAGGCTAATTTCAATATCCTTCCACATGTTAGTTATTTTCTGTGGAAAAGAGAATTCCTCAGTTGCGATTTAACTTTCTAAATATGCCTAACAAATGAAATAGGTAATACAAGATTTAATAAGTTGATTTATTCAATAAATCATCCTGGAAAAAGAAAATCTTATATATTGATATAACAAGCCAGAATTGAGGTAGGTGCAATTGGTTTTTCATTTTTGATTTGACCATGTAAGGGAAGCAAACAAGAAACACACAAACAAATCAAATATAAATTTACGCCGCATTTTCTTTTTCTTCAATTCAAAATATGAGTCATATTTTTAAAATTTTTTTTATCTATACTCTAATGTAAATTTTTTGGAGTGATGGTAATGCTTAACGTGACCCATCGTACTTTATTTACTTTCAAAATCTTATTTAATATAGATAAAGTCAATTTTTTTCCAATTTAATACATATTTAATTATTAACATCTTTAATTTGATGATATACTTGAATGAAATTTATATTTTGAACAAAAGAATGTCTTTTGGGGTACATGTATTGAAAAAAAAAAAGAATTTTAAAAATGAAGATATTATTTATTCTATATAAAACTACGTTAAATTCTTAAATAATAATTAGAAAAATGTAATAAATATGTGGGCGTGCAGCGCGTCCGCTTATATAAGTCAGCACCCTTCTGAGCCTCTTCGATGTGGGACTTTGACATTCTCCCCCAACCATGAGCGACCTCGTCGCGGGGCCCACCGGCAACCTCGCCGGCGTCCGGAGGGTCCACCAGAGACCGAAGGCTCAGGGCTGGCTTTGATACCACTTTGTCACGGAGCTATTACTCTCTCCCCCAAAAGCTAGCTCGTGCCCGCTTATATAGTTCAGCATCCTCCCGAGCCTCTCTGATGTGGGACTTTGACACATATCATAAAAGACCACAACTGCCATTGGCAAAAAAAAAAAAGACCACAACTGCCAAAATTTAGAGCTTGTTTGAAAGCTATTTTGAAACCTAGGTTTCACAGATTCCGAGGTAAAATCTAGGTTTTGAAAAGTGATTTAGGGCTTGTTTGGCAGCCCTGTTTTGAAAACCTAGGTTTCAAAACCTAGGTTTGAAACCTAGGTTTCAAAACCTAGGTTTGAAACCTAGGTTTTCTCTTTCATACTCTCTTTTTACTACTTTTTTTCTCTTTTCTCTTTCTTATTTTTTCTCTCTTTCTCTTTCTTACTTTCCTCTTTCCTACCCACTCTTTCTTACTTTTTTTGCCTCGGAATCCGTAAAAGCTATAATTTCCCAAACTTA
>JANTPZ010115577.1:0-10226 GCA_025593235.1 Vachellia pachyceras
ATGTCATTTTTAATTGATGATGAAGAGCTAGAGATGAGAGAGTTCCAAGCAGGGCCAGATACACATGTGCGTTCTGATCATCTTGCTTCCAGTGCAATTCTTGGCTACTCTCTATGTAAAGATGTGCTGTCGAAGTTTCCCCCAGATACTATCAAGATGAAGAAACCCATCTGTTTGCAACCTTGGGACACATCTCCAGAAACTGACAAGAAATTTTTTAAGAAATGGTGGGTTGAGATTGCTAAAGGGGAATTACTGGATTCAGTTAGTGTTGAAGATGGAGAAGATTAGGAGAAATGTTTGTGTCGTTTTATGAATCAAATTGTATAGTTTAACTCATTTCACTCTCTTGTAATTTTTTGTATTGGCAAGTTGAGCACCTAGAGTTAAGAGGTGTCAACTTGAGCGGGGGTGTTAAAAGTATGAGTTAGTTAAAGTTGTTAGTGTTAATCACTTAGTTAGTTAATGACCCAAAAGTCTATATAAAGGGTCATAATGTAATGGTTTAAGTGTGTGATTGTATAATCATCACCAAAGTGTGAGAGGATGAAGAATCCCCACCAATGTGTAAAGAATGAGAGGATAACAAGGATCTCCCACACTTCAAGAGTCCCCAAAATGGGTTAGTTCATCTCCCTCAAAGAGGGAAGATAATTGTTTTACCCATATGGGTTTGTAATGATACATTCAATTTCTCAATCTATTCTTCTTGATTAGTCAACAAAGGCTTCTCAGCAAATCTGGGCTTGACCTGCTTAGGAAACACAGGCTTCCATAGGAGCCTTGGGTTTTGCTTAAGCCTGTTAAAACATAACATGTACATACCAAATACAGGTTAGACCACATGCCTCTGATAAACATGTTTCCATCTCTAATGATGAGTAGTAGAGTTAGCTAAAGTTTTATTAACTAGCAAGTTGATAGTGAAAGTCGAAAGCCTAGTTTTTTTATTTTAGGAATTCAATAATTTAATTTTGAGAAAGTTAATCATTTTATTCCTATATAGTTTTAATCCAATTGTAAATATACCGATATACTTTGACACAATACAACTTCATCTTTAAAGTTTTAATAACTCGATCATAACTAAATCTTTTAAGTGGTTACTCTCTGCGACTCAATTCCCCCACAACCGCAAACACATGATGTGTACATGAAATCCTAATTGGATGTTGTCCCTGCCAATAGAACATACACTCAATGACGCACGTCTATATATACATAAAGTAAAAAAAAATGAAAGTTTGAAATTTCATTGCACCCCAAGCGTACATAATTAATTAAAAGTGTTGAGAAATACGAAAACCAATGGAAGATGCGTGTGTGTGTATCAAATAACAAAAAACATTATAAAAAAATTTCAGAAATGACCAAAAAATAGTTTTGATATGAACTACTATTTTCGATCTTTTGTATAAGAGCTTGTTAATTGTTTTGAAGAGATTAAAAAAATAAATTACTTGACTATAACATATATTTTGGAATACTTATGTGTATAATTAGATTATATATCAGTTTATAAGCTTGATAAATTAGTTTAAAAAAAAGAAATAAATATATAAGTTAATTGGTTTCTCTAATCTCTCTAAAAAATCAGCCGGTTCTTATATTAAGATCAGAGATAATAATTTATTTAGTGGTCCGATTCCAAATCAAATTACGTTGAAGCAGCCTTATGGAGGCCTAATGAATCACTTGCGTCTAGTTTAAGCATTCTGTTTCACCTTACCTAGCTTCTATCCATTGATTAGTTTACTGTTGGAAACTCCTCTCATATTTGTTTATTTTATTGATTTATTATAGGATGATGATACAGTTGTATATCCTATATGTATGAGTTCTGTCCTTTAATTTGAATCGGATGTATTTTATATATATATATATATAAACTATATATTGCTAGCAGTATGTTAATTTTTTAATTAGTAAAGGATCCACACTAATAATAATGATAGTACTTTAAAATTCGTTAATTTTGCCTTTAAGATGTACAGATGGACAAATTTGTTTTTTAGGTCATCAATATACAATGATTTGAGATATTTATTTTTTATTTTTTATTTTAAAGGGAAGATATGAAATAATCACAACCTTTTAGGTATCAACTATCAATTGCTAAATTATATAAAAAATAATACAATTCAAATAATCCAAGTTAAGTTTAAACGGTCGTTAAAAATGTGGGTCAAATTACTCAAATCTCAATGCATTTCGGCTAGAATTTTTTTCCCAAAACAAATATCTTCAAGTGAGTGAGATTTTATGTTTCAAATCTTTAATACACATACAGGTAATTAAAAAACGGTTAAAGTGCAAATATGCTTAATGACTCGTTTGGATCCTCATTTAGAAACCTAAGTTTTGTAATAAAATTTAGGTTTTACTCTAAAACTTAGGTTTTGTCCAAATACTCACATTTTTCAGAAAAGTTATTTTGAAAACAAAACGTAGGTATGAAACCTATATTTTGAAAAAGTTATTTTCCTGTCAAATCATATCCTCTCTTCTAATTATTTTTCTCTTTTCTCCTATCTATTATTTTATTTTTCCTCTTTCTCTTTCTTCCTACTCTCTCTTAATTATTTTTTCTCTTTTCTCTTTTCTATTATAATATTGCCTTGAAATTCGTAAAAGTTGTTCTCACCATAATTTCCTAAATACAATCTCCTTTTCAAAACCTAGGTTTTACCTCGGAATCTGTAAAAGTGTTCTTCCAAAACCTTGATTTTTCTTCGAACTCCGTAAAAGTCATTCTCCATTGGACTTCTAAACAAGCTTTAAGATGTTTATATAAAAAAAATGTGTCTAGCATTATATGCTTTTGGGATGTGTAAAATGGCTATGACCAATACATATGAAATGGTGTTATATTATATTTAATAGTTCTGATATTTTTAATATAATTTCAAATGTTCATGGATATTTGCATATATTGAATACATTTTTTTATAAAAGTTTGTGTTTTTTTCCACCTCAACAAAAATATCGGGTTACCGACTCTCGAGTGTATGCCTCTCCAGTGTCCAATACAAGTGATAACTGTAATCTCATCATTTTCATCAAAATAACAATAGACTATATAATATAATACACAAAAAAAGTTTCCTTATAGAATTGACAAAATAAGCGAGATCCAGCTATATAATTTTGTTTGATCTATAACAATTAAATTGTAAATTTAAACGGTTTGCCTCTATTTTATTCAATAGGGTCACTATAATGCCAAAAGGGATTTGCAAATGGCTAAAATACCGTCACTTTCATATATTAATGAATCAATGTGTGCTTGAGTGTGAGAAGAAGAATGGGTATTTATTACAAAGAATATTAAAAGTTGGGCCAATAAGAGGCTTGAAGCCACATATTTCATTGGAAATGTCGCGCGCGCACATATATATTGATTAATATTCCTCTTGAGAACTTATAAACATCCTAACGTACGATTCTATGTTTAATTTTTCCCCTTAATTTTTGCATATATTTTATTAGTCAACGAGAGCGAATGGGTCTATAAAGTTTATATATGTGCACACACATATAGATGCATCTTTAAGGAAATTACAGTCAAAATATTCAAAATTTTGGCCTCTCCTTCCACCATTAGCCTTCTAACTTGAAGTTCTTGACTTCCAAGGCAGCCCCTTGTCTTCAGCATGAGGTTTCTTCTTGGTACTTAGCATTTGCCGATATTTATTTGCTTCTTTTCCTTCTGAATCATTCTATTTTTTGTCGTCTTTCTCGAAACTCCAATTATTCCCCCAAAAAGCTTTCCTAGCTTCTTTGGATTCCCTTCCACCAGCGGAGAAAAGTTATAAGATTCTGGTTTTCTCATCATCTTACACTTTCATAACTCAAAGAAAGAAATGCCCTCCAATTGTTTCTGTTGCTTCCTCCCACAACAAGAACACCAGCAGGCCAAAGCAAGGTATGCATATATGTGTGTGAGTTGGTGTTTGGATCAAAGAAGAACAAATTCTCATGATGTTTCTGTCTGCGTTTACTGATCGATCATAGAAGTGGGAGCAAGAATAGGGACTATCCATGGGAAATGTACACTCTGAAGGAGTTGCTTCGAGCAACAAACAATTTCCATCAAGACAACAAGATAGGAGAGGGTGGCTTTGGAAGTGTTTATTGGGGTCGAACAAGTAAAGGCATCGAGGCAATTATATACAAATATTCATATTCATATCTTGCATCCTTCACACACACACACACACACACACACACACATAAATCTTCAATTATAGTAACGGGAACGTGAATTCATCAGATTGCAGTGAAGAGACTTAAGACTATGACTGCAAAGGCAGAGATGGAATTCGCAGTAGAAGTAGAGGTACTTGGAAGGGTGAGGCATAAGAACCTGTTGGGTCTAAGAGGATTCTACGCAGGTGGAGAAGAAAGACTTATTGTTTACGATTACATGCCAAACCATAGCTTGCTCACACATCTCCATGGCCAGCTCTCTTCAAGTTGTCAGCTAGATTGGCCTAAAAGAATGAATATCGCCATTGGAGCAGCTGAAGGGTTAGCGTAAGTTACTCTTCCCACATGTTCAACTTATTCATCCATTTGTGTCGATCTATATAATGTCATGAGTCTCACATGATAAAAGTGCCTTATAAGATTTTGAGCTCTTCAAATCTAACAACTAGCTTTTAGAGTATGATTCTTGCACGGCTTTAAATTTGTTACATCGATGCGTTCACTAAGAGCCAACCAACCCAAGAGGACTACTGAGGAGGGTCCTGACCTGAGGGTTATGAAAGCGAGGGCCTCATTAGGCCTTAGAGTTGAAGTCTGTATCTAGCTGTTAGTTGTTTTGGTGTCATTTTCTAAAGACTTGTGTTCAATGCACGCACATATATATGATTTGATGTCATTTTTAATTATGAAGTTACCTCCACCATGAGGCGAATCCTCATATTATACACAGAGACATAAAGGCAAGCAACGTTCTTCTGGACCCAGAGTTTCAAGCAAAAGTGGCTGATTTTGGGTTTGCGAAGCTAATGCCAGAAGGTGTGAGCCATTTAACCACAAGGGTGAAAGGAACTTTGGGGTATTTGGCGCCAGAATACGCCATGTGGGGGAAGGTATCAGAGAGCTGCGATGTGTATAGCTTTGGGATTTTGCTTTTGGAGATCATAAGTGCGAAGAAACCGATAGAGAAGCTACCAGGAGGAGTGAAAAGGGACATAGTTCAGTGGGTGACGCCTTACGTTCAAAAGGGCATCTTCAGGCATATTGCGGATCCAAAGTTGAAGGGCAAGTTTGAGATGGATCAGCTGAAATCTGTGGTGATGCTGGCTATAAAGTGCACCGATAGCAGCCCGGAGAAGCGGCCGAGCATGGCGGAGGTGGTGGAGTGGCTTAAGGGCAGTGCCGGCGTTGGGAGGAGGAGGAAGGAGATTCCGGCAGCTTTGATGATGAGGGATGAAGAAAACGACAAGAATGATAATAAGGAATATGAAGACATGGGGAAGAGGCAATCCATGTTGAGGGTACCAAGCGATAGATTTAAAATAAGATGATATTATTTTTTTTATAATTTCTGTGTTTTTTTGTGAAATTAAATATATGGATGTTGCTATAAGATTGTTTATGGAAAGTGATATATTGATTTTTGTATTTCGGAGTTTGTGAGGTATCTTCTTGGCTTTTCCACCTTCCGGATGATCACTATGACCTAGGCTTGCAATATACACTAATTATTTCTCAAGGAATATATTATATTATTTAATTGTTTACATTTCTTAGAGGCCAGTGTGATTTCCGTTTTGGCATTAAACTTTATAGAAAAGCTATGTGAAATCAACTTATAGTAATTTGTTTTAGTGGAACAAGTGTGATTCCTTTTAAACAATTTTCCATTTTTCTGCCAAACGTTTAAGAAAGGCTTGAGGCTAAAAAAAATTGTAGACGATGATCATGAAGCCACACTTGAAAAGTTAGCTCATCAGATGTTGTTAGATTATATCTAGTCTATTTTGAGTGAATTAAGGCCCAAGTGCAATAAAAGTGGTGCTAATGATATTTAATTTAATAGATTAAGATTAATAGAAATATAAAAATAGAATTAAAATAGAATAATATAATATTAATTTGATTTATATAATCTTAATTATTTAATTGGAAGATTAAGAAAAGGCATGGGTCAATCAACTAAATTAATTCTCCCTTGTTTATATTATCTTATTTCAAGTGAGTTTATGAAGTTAACATGTGAAAAAAGTTTTATTTCGAATTATATGAAAATATTTTTAAATGATTTTAGAGATTTGTTAAGCAAGTACTAAAATTGAATTTATGTAGCTAATAGTACACAGTATAATGGATATGGGATTGAGAGTAACTACTCTCTCCACCCTCTCAACTTAGTGATATATGAACCCGTTTGGAAATGTGGTAGAGAAGTACTTTTATGCAAGTTGAGGTAAATATATGGAGGGGATTATCTAGTTTTGAGGAAAAACGCTGTTGAACGTGATTTTGGGGAGTAAATAAACATTTTCAAACAAGCACATTATCTTTGGATAACATGAGTCAAAACTGGCGCTCCAATTTCATGTGAATGAATCCAATTGGGCAATCAAAATCCACGGATGACACAATCAAATCCTTCATATCCAAATACTTTACCAAAAAAAAATCCTTCATATCCAAATAATCAAATTTAACTTTGGGAAACAGTTGAACACAAAATAGTTGTATTAAAAAAAGTTACAATGATTCATTTGGGTGTTGATAAGATGTGAGTCTAATATAATATACTATCTTTCTGTCTTTAATATAAGGTTCATACAATTGGATAAAGTGAAGGTAGCTTAGATAAGGATGTTAAGATAGATACGTGATCATACTAGATTGAATAAGAATGGTAATGATCAAATTCAAGTTGTAATAGCATTTATTGAAGAAAAAATGGTATAAAATAGTTTAAGTAGTTTAAACATGTGTAGTGCCATTGGAGACACAAATAATGAGGGTTGATCAAGCATTATAGAATCCTTTGAAAAGATATAGAAGAAAATTGAAGCACACTCTCAAAGAGGTTATAGAGAGAAATCCTTTTGTTAATAATATATCGACAGATCTGCCTGCAATAGAGTATAATAGTGTCTATGATTTATGTAGCCGACCCCATCTAATATAACAACACTTTGTTGTTGTATACGATTTGCTAATCACAAATATCATTCTATTAAAGACAATTACGTTGGATAGGTTGAAACATTTTTTTGCTAAAACACAAGTAATGTATCTTATATTTAGAATTGTATAGATAATACAGTGATGACAATTTTGACTTGGTAACTGTAATTTCTTTTGCTTTTGTTTTTTATTAAGCACATATCATGGATGCAATCTTGTTTGATACACTTTCTATCATTAAATGTAGATACTTCTTCTAGTTGAAATTTAAACTTTGGTTATTTACGTTTTCCATTAGACACAAATGTGGGATTGGAACATTTTTTTTTGTTTCCCACCCGGTTTCCGGAGCTTCGCCCCTACTAATCCGGACCCGACCCGCGTCGCACACCTGGAAATGATGGGTGAGTCTCCCAACGGTGGCTTCTGCATACACAAGAATTCAAATTCGAGACCTTATTTAAGTTGGAACAAGCCGCTTAACACTTGATCTAACCAACCGTTGGTGGGATTGGAACATTTAATTAACCACGCATAGTTTATTTTCATATCGGTCCCCTCTGGCCCAGAAAAAGTACAGACTACTTCCCGAGTGATCTAATGTTCCAGTCTTATTGGGCCTGTACTAAATTTGGGCCCCAGCCTCTTTGTTGATGTGCTTGAAATCGTGACAAGTGCTTTTACCTCTTGGTGCCTCCGATCATCTGACCTAATTTGCTGGATAGTAGAAATTTTAATCTCGTTGATGATGAACTGGATTTTTAAATTTCAAATAAAAATAAAAATATTCAACTTCTTTAAATTTATTTTAACATAAAACATGTTTCAAATATGATTCATGTATGCATATACATAGGGAAGCAAAGATTAAAGAGCAAATAGAGAATTAATATGTTTATGTTTTATATAATTATAAAATGAAAAAGTAAGTATATGCATTATAGATATATTATTTTTAATAATTATATATTTTAATTTTTTCTTAGATGATAAAATATTTATTGTATTTATTAAATTATTTTAACTTCTTATCTTTCTTCATATTTTATCTTTAAATTTATTATTGTTTTTACAAGAAATCAATTTTATTTTTATTATATTTATCTTTTTTTTAAACATTTAATATATAATTTAAATTAATTATATTCATTTGATACAATGTTCGTCTAACCTCTTAACTGTAATTGAGCCCGTAATTTAAATGGTTCAATATCTGAAATTAATTAATTGTATACAATGCAATATGAAAACAGTTAAAATATTTAAAATCAAATGTCTTCGATAGATCAGAATCATTCAAAAAGAATATATATATATATATATATATCAACCATATTACAACCTTGATACTTATTGTAATTAATATTCCAAATTATTCATTTTGAACATTTAAAATAATTAACTCTTAATTACTGTGGGTACATAAATGAACAAAGCCAAAAACAAAGTATGGTACACATGATTAAAAGTTAAAGAAAAACTCCGGTCTTATCCAAAGTGTGAATTCTAATCTCTCTTAATATCATTTATCAAAGAATCTATAAACGCATTTGGTTATGAGATTTCCTACTTTCTAGTGTAAAAAAAACTACTAGTGGAGATGTTATATATGATTTTAATTAGTAAAATTGCTTGTCAGATGCTTCACAAGTTTACCAATTCAGTCCAAACAAAAATTGAAGTCTACGTGAAAAAGGATTGTGGAGATCATTATTCAGAAGGGAAAAGAAGGGAGAGAAATAACAATAAAAAAGAAAGAATAAAAGACAAAGTCAAATGGTGGAGCTAGTGAGATAGTAGAATATAGTAAGGGCATGTGAGAAAGAAGAAGAAGAAGAAGAAGCAAAAAAGAAGGGATCTGGGAAACACACTGCTTTATGATCTCAAATCCCAACGTGCATGTTTGTGTGGTTAAAAAGAGGCCAAACCTATCGTCCTAAGTCCTATACGTTTCACAACCCTATATATAGTCCCTTTAGTTTTTTTTTTTTTTGGGTGAAAACCCCTTTAGTTAATAAATAAGGCTCATAGTACTATAATATATATTATTATGGGTGTGCATGTAGGAGACGAAGGCTTTTGCTTTAGAGGTAAATTAGGGCTTCCATAGCTCACAGAGAAAGTAATTATAGGAACCCTCCCCTCTGCCTTCATTCATGCAAAAGACCCTCTCTATCTGCAGAAAGCCTCTGAAAGCATTTTCCTCTGTACCCTCCCAGCACCATTTTGATGGAGGGGAATGGGAAGGGATGGAAGGGTTTAATATTACTTTGTTTAGTTATGTTAGAGGGAAAGGAAAGGAATGTGTTTTGTATTTAGTTTAAAAGAGGAAGGGAGGGGAGATAATGATTAATTTATCATTATATCCTTATATGGTCATTCATATTTTAATTAACGTGTATTATATATTCTTAACCATAATTATATATATTTTTAATTAATTTTAGAAATAATATATTCAATTTACTAATTAATGTAATAAAACTTTTATTTATAATAAATAAAAATATTTTGAAATGGAAGAATATTTTTTTATCAAATATATTTACATTGTAAATTATTTTTATAATAATACATTTTTTGGAATTGCACTTATTTGTTTCAATGATTTTGGGAAAGTGGTTCGGATGAGTAGATGTACGTGGTTGTTTCCGTGGGAAGTTTTGTACTCAAGTTCTTTCCCTTCTGATATGTTAAAATCAAGTTCAAGTCAAAATTGCAATTACTTTTCAATGATATATGAAATTTGGATTTGGACTGAGGAACAGGAGAAGAGCAGTAGAACGCACAGTAAATTGTAAAAGTGAGAAGTGTGCGAAGTTGAATGGAATGACAAAGGCATAGTGGAATATAGTAAAATATTTAAGGGTATAATAGGAAGAATATTTTGCATCCCTCAAAAAAACCCCATTTTGGAGGGATGCAAAATAAGGGGAGGGCAATGATTGGGGGGCTAAAATTTTGCTCCCATCCCCTCCAATTTTTCATACCAAATGGGGGGAGGGAATCATTTTTCTTTCCCTTCCATCCCCTTCCCCCAACCAAACAAAGCCTTGAAGACAAGCCAC
>JANTPZ010115579.1:0-18216 GCA_025593235.1 Vachellia pachyceras
TGCTCTATCATGGGATGATATGTCCTTTGTTTTGGTGTTGTTCATGCTCTATGATCGAATATAGATAAAGTGAAGATATAACAGTGACAAGTAATGTAGTTGCTAAGGTTGTTCACAACATCAATGGCAATTGTTAATGAAGCTTCTTAGGTTTTTAATGACAAGTGCATTCTTAAGGTCATCATTGCTAGTGGCTAGCACGTTTGCGAAGAATATACCATGCTTCCTTCATATAGGAGGAAGATTTGTAAGCAGTGAAGCAGTTGGAAAAATGTATGTACGTGTAATGATCAGATTAAGAGTCATTAAAGAAGGCACAAGTTATAAAGAGTTAAAAACAATTATAGTATCAATTGTGGGAAAAGACGGCAATAAATTTTTCATGAAGTTCACTTTTGACATGTGATACATGTAACACCTTAAAAGTTTTAATGAAAATGCTTAATGAATTCCTCCATGTATGGATAATTGAGGATTTCCAATGACAATTCATTAAAAACTTATCATTAATTCATTCAAAATACATATTACTAATATCATATCAAATTCTCCCAAAATATCAGAGTAATAGAAATAAAATGCAAAAGTCTTAGGCTATGTTTGGTTTGATGGAGGGGAAAGGGAGGGGATGGATAGGAAGGAATGGGAAGGCATGGGAGGGTATAATGTTACCTTGTTTGGTTTAATAAGAGGGGAAGGAAGGGAAATGATTTTTAATGATCTTTTGTTTGGTTTAGGAGGGGAAGGGAGGGAAATTAATAACCAATTTACCATTTTGCCCTTGAATGTTGATTTATATTTATTTCTTTATACAATTTATTTAAATTAATTACCGATGAAAGACTAAAACTTATAAGATGAGTTACATTCCTTTATTGAAAAAGGTAATAACACATTCCTTTTCTCTAGTTTTTTTGTTCTAAGATGCATAGAAGAATCATTCCCTTTTAAAAAGGTTAAAGTGAAAACGATTAAAAAATCATAACATCGTGGACTAATAATTCTTGTCATGAATGAAGAATTTTTCTCAAACAGCTTCTAGCTTCCTGTGTACTTTTCTGGGTTTATAATCAGTTCAGCCTCACCTTAAATTTTAATGGACCTCTGATGAACTAAAGCTTCATAATATACTCTTTTGGTCCAAAAAAATTATTCATAATATGCCTTTTTCCTTATCAGAACATTATCAACACCCCAACTTAATGAAACTAAAAATGACTAAGGAATTATATTCCACATAACACCCAGAAGGAAGCCATGACCATGATAAAAAAAATTATACCCCAACTCAATGAATCGCCACCGGAATGCAAATTTTGACCATGGCCTTCAGTGAGAGGAGTGGGAGAATTGTCATCGTCGTCATCACAGGGACTAGATGAATGGATGAGCAAAATCAGGGGGAAAGAGATGGGGTACATGTGTAATAACAAAAGTATGGTAGGGGTATTTTAGTCCAATATTTTTGTATCCCTCCAAAACCCCCCAAATTGGAGGGAACAAAAAGAGAGGGAGGGAAGGGGAGAGAGAAGGTTATTTTTCATTCCCTCCCCTCCAAAAAAATTGAAACCAAACAAGGAGAAGGTTTCATTAAACCTCCCTTTCCCCTCCTTCCCCCTCAACCAAACAGACCCTTAGAGTCATGGCAATTTAAAATGATAGCATGTGCTTAAGGGCACAAGAGAGCCAACAAGGCTCATTCCATAGGTGCCTTCCCTTGCTACCTACTAGAACAATCACCTGAAAAATGTTAATATAATGGGTGGGATTCCACGTTCCAATAACTACTGAAAGTTTTTACTACACACAAGTAAGCGACATACAATTAAAAAGGAAGAACTAATTTACAAATACATTTGTATATATAAAAATCATCACAAAACAATTAATTATGCAACTCAACCATAATCACAAATAATGCATAATAATGCAAAGTGCATCCATCCTTATATCATCGCCCATCCTTATTCCGCTGACTGGAGCCATATGCTAACACTTAGTCCAATAGAAACTTATTCATGTAACTGGATTGTCTCAAGCTCACCAGTTTCTTAAGATACACCTAGCAAAAGGTGTAGAGCTCAAGTCTGGACTATAACTCCCCTTCTTAAAAGAAAATCAAGGAGGCATCACATGTCCCACAATTCCAATGCAATTCTGGCTAAAGGAAAAACATGGGTAAAGGAGCCCTACAATTGCCATTCACTATGCACCGAGTGATGGTTTATTACGTGATAAAATCTCATCATACATATTTCTCCTCCATACTCCAACCCAACCATAGTGCAATCGTCATAACAATTATAAAAATTTTCATGCCAATATATATATTGAAAACCTTATATATTTGCATTTATATAATTTCGTCCAAAAATACATAAAACATAGTTCAATCACACTTTAATCATATGCGGTTCACAAGTATATGGAAGAATATTCAAAGTTACATGTTACTCCCTATCTTATAGGTAAGCACACAAAAGTTACTCCAAGGTTCTCATTGAGACTCTACAAAAATCAAACACGACAATTTCTATCAATATACTAATTAACCTATTCTAATTGTTGCTTCAAAGCTAATCTAAATATCTAAGGCTACCTTTTACACCCACATAATTGTCAAGGATATAAGTGGCCTTATTTATTCATGTGGTAAAATATTCTTTTATATGATATAATCATTCTTATAATTTTACAGGTTGTTTGAAAGGAAGGAAATAATAATAAAAGTGGTAGTTGTAATAGGTATATCATTATAATAAATTTTCAATTTAACTATATTATTATTTACAAAAAATATATAATATATATTACTATATATATATTTTCTATTATATATATTTATATATTAATATATATTTATTATATGTATTATTATATATATATATTTATATTACATCAATACACACACATTGCATTGGTTTTCCATCCATTGGTTTCATTATTTATTTATTTATTTATTATTATTTTAAATCAAAAGGCCTACGCATAACACTCACACACACACACACTTAATATCTATTTTATCAATTTTTTTGGATAGGACCTATTACATGGTTGATGGAACAATACCTCACTCTAGACCTTTGAACACTCCAGGAACAAGTATCTTATATATATATATATATATTATGTCACGAAAAATAATAATAATAATAATAATAATAATAATAAAAAGATAAAAATAATAAAAAAATAGGGTAGCTACAAGTAGCTGAACACTTCCAAGCTCCACCTATTATATATATGTCATATAATGAATAAATGATAGTAAGAGGATAAAAAAACATCCACACACACAAGGCTTGCGCATAACACACATATATGTCTATTTTATCTAATTTTTTTAAAAAAATCTTAAAACACACAACACCCAACCTTACATATACATATACTTGCATACATATAATTATATATTTCTTTTCTTTTCTTTTGTCAAACAATAAAATAATAATTTGAAATAGATAGCATAAACATATATTTATATATATAAGTATTATATGCATACTGGACAACGCACAAGTAACCGTAACAATACATTCATAGGTACTATTTCTATTAATGTATATGTTTATTATATATAATATTATATATATATATATAATGGAGAGCACGCATACTTGGGGCCTGGGGGTTAGCTTTATGTGTGTTATTATTATCTGATATATGTACACACACATATACTTATGTCTGATGGCCAAGAAAAGATTGATGGAACAAGATAGCTTTTACACAGCATGTACGCTTGGTCTGTGGTTTTTGCTTTCCAAAATATTTTTTTTGAACAGAACAAAGCAGCACACGCATCCACACACACTTGGACAAGACATGCTTGATGGTAAAGACACAAGGGAAAGAGAAAAACATGAGCAAAGGCTGAACAAGTAGGTAGTAGGCAATGAATTAGGGGGAATAAATGGTTGATAAGATGTTTTTGTTAGTCTAATCGGATAAGGAAAAAGAAAAAAAAACTGAGAGGGAGAAAGAAGGGTACCTGTGGTGCTTTGGCAACAATATAGAGGTGAGGTTACTGTAGCGATGCATTTTTCTTTTGGTTTCTAAGGAGGGTGAAGGCTTTATATAGGGGTAGGTTAGGGTTAGTGTTAGTGTTTCTTTTAAATAAATAAATATTATTCCTTATATTTCCTTTTCTACTATTTTATTTTTAAAAAAATAATAATAATTGTCATTCTGATGATATTTTTTTCTTATTTCAATGTTAAGATAAATTTACACATCTATAATTAAAATGACATTTTTAAGGAATTTCTTTTTTGTATTTCATTCTTTTTTTGTTTCATAGAATAAATATTTAAAATTTCATATTTCTTTTAAAATTTAGTTTATTTCATTTCCTTGACTAAATAAAATCTAAACAACAACTAACTATATAAAAAATAGAATGTTACAATACAAGCACATTTGTGGACCTTGTAGATGATGAAAGAGTTGAACACTTAATTTAATTAAATTCAATAGAGAAAGCGGGCATGTATATATAGAAGATAGTGACGGTGATTCTACAATGAAAGTAAGGGAGAATCCAGAAGAAGAGTTATCATAAGTTGGATTTGATGTGGAAAAATATGTTATCATAGAGGTAGGAGAAAGTTGAAATCACTAATATAGTGCCGTTGTCATTTTGTTGTAGGTTAGATGACATGTATGAAGGCTGTGAAGGAAGTTCAACAATGATGTTCAATGAAGATTCACTGTCATTGGACTGTGAAGTGCAAATGATGCCTACAAGAAGACTTGAAATGAAATCTAAGAAGTGGAAGGATGTTATAAATGAGAGGGTCAAGTGTTTGCCAATCCAAGTACTCTTCGGGAACTATTATACAAGTATAGCATTGCCCATAAGTTTTCATACAAATACATGAAGAACAATAAGCAAAAGATTATTGTGAAGTGCATGGTTAAAGGATATCTATGGTATTTAGGTGCATACTACATGGGAGAGCATCAAGATATAGAATTCCTAACTATACGTTCACTTAAAAATGAGCACCAACATGATGCCGATGATAACCTTATTGTTGCACATACACAAGTATCAGCTTTGACATCATCAATCATTGTAAACAATTTAAGGGACAACATTGACAAAAACTCTAATAAGATTAGGAGAGATATGTATAGATATTATGGTGTATGTCTTAATTATGGAGCACATCTTGTTAGGAACGGGACAACATACTTCTTCCCTATCTGCAAGCTTCTTATCTGCTCGAACTACTTACCATATTTAGCCCTCTGCTTCTCACTTAATTCGTAGTCGGAGCAATGCTCCGGTGAACCGGGTGGGCAACCGAAAAAAAAATACTTGCTAGTATAGAAAGCATTTTATCTTCACTTTCTCATTGACAAGATGCAAACACCAAACACCCTTGGTACCCCCAGGGTCAAACACATATTACTAAACATATATCGTAAACAACAACAAGATATGATCAATTTGGGGAGAGCATGTTTGAACAATAGCCCTCATTACATTTATCCTTTTCTCTTGCTTCTACTTCATCAATTTTAGTAACCTCATGTGTGAAACTTTTTTAGCCCTCTTTTTTGGATTATCATGCATATAAGACTGATGTTCAGATTCTCTTTTCTTTTCATCATGAGTTTGAGCATCATTTTCATTTTCACCATTGTCATCCTTATGAGCCTCCAATTCAAGAAAACAAATAAAACAATAGGTAGAGCTACCTCAAGTTCAAGAAAACAATCAAAGTAGAGATGTGGAGACTGAACCAAAACATCACTATGAATGAAGAAATAAATTGTAACACAATATCATAGTTTACTCTTAAAAAGTTTTATTTTATCCTTAATTCCATTGTTTAAAACGTCAGCCAAAGAAAATTTGTGAGGCAAACTGAAATTATCATCAACCCTTGATATTATTATTATGGTTACATAATGGCTAAGATTTGTACAATGAAAGTCATTACATGAGGACATCCAGTCACCAGTACATTACTCCATAATAGAAACTAAAAATAACCTAGAAAACTGAAACAACCTTAATGTTGAATAACTCGTTTTCCAAACATCAAAAGGCAATTGCAAGTAAAATAGGAAGTCATGAACATTAAAGAAAACAAGTCAAAAACAAAAATTTCCCATTGGAAACACAATTACAAGGCTAATCTAACTCATTAGCTTTGACTAACTAAACTCATTAATCATAGCCTAAAAATGTGCAAATGATGACAAGTGGCTGTAAATGGACAGGCTAATACATTAATTACACCATAAGCACATACTCTGCAATCACATAATAACCAGAACCATACAAAGCATCTAGCCAATAAGTGATGAGACACCTGAATCAAGTACCCATGCAACTCTATCCATCATTTCACACCATCAATCAAAGCAGATAAATTTTAAAAGGCAATAGCACAGAGGAAACAAACAAATAATTGCCTAACCCTTCAGCAAGACAATACAAAACATAATGTCATGATACCTAATCTCAACATCCACATCATAATGTCATAGCCAATATTAAACAATCAACATAGTATGACATTCATCAAAAAATGCATACATACATAAATAATGAAAAGGGGAAAACAAAATTATCATTTTCAGTTTATCATGAGCACAGGTAGCAAACATCTTATAAATATCATTTATACTACCATAAAAAACCAATCCAACCCATCTTGCTATGTAGACAATAAATTTCCACACCACAGATTGATAAATTATAGACCAAAAATTCAAAGATTCAATTTTCAAGATCTATCAAAGTATCAAACCTGGAGAGACGACCAATACAATCAAGAGTGAGAGCTCATAGATTGAGTGAGAGGATGAGAGCAACGACCAGTGCGAATGAGGATTAAGGAAAGGAAGGAAGATTGCGACGGCTCTGGGGAAGAGATCGACGATGGCAACCTGGGGACTAGAGATAGTGAGAAGGGGGAGAGACTAAGTCACCATGATGAGGAGGGAGTTGAGCGACGGCATCAGAGCGAGTTGAGCGATGGCTTCACGGCGAGATGGGTCAACAGCTTCAATGGCATGACGAGAGGCAGTTCCGTGATTTTGAAATGAATGAATCTCACTTTCTGACTTCAATCTCACTTTTTAAACCAATGGGAGCATTTTAGACTTTTAAAAACTCGAATATATTACAAAAAAAAGTCCCATGTGACTTGAGAATTAATATGAGATGGGACCTTTTAATTATTAATTGGGTTACTTGGGACCTGTGCGTAAATTTCTTTTTTTTTAAATATAAGCAATGTTGGGTTCAATTAAGTGGTATAATGAATTAGCCCGAAATCCAATATGAATAAATTGTTGGAACAAATGTTCCTTTTCGAATGGTGGAATCAAAATATAGTATTAAACAAGTAGATGTCACTGTTGAGTTATACGGTAGCGAACTCAATGGAATCAGTTACTTATTAAGAGTGAAATGTAATATTTTTAGGTTATTAAACTATTTCACCATAATCTATGGAGTCAGAACACGTAAGCAAAATTAATGATGTTGATACAAGGTTTAAATCCTTTTAAAACTTGGGGCATCAACAGTTTTAAACAGAGTAAATTTGAGAGATGAAAACCACCACTTTTAAACTTTAGTGATCAAAACTTAAATTAAGGTAAACTATAGGGATCAAAAGTAATTAGTCCATATAAGCATTGATTATATCCAACCATTAGGCCACTTCAGCAAAAATAACTGAGTCATGAACATGTTAGTAATTTTAATGGGTTTAACATCTTATTTATGTCCTTTTGAAACTATAAGGTCAAATGGATTAAACTTTAGAATCCAAAAACACAACTTTGAAAATACTGAACCAAAACCCAAATTGAGGGTAACTTTGGGGCCAAAAATTAGTTTAACCCCTATACTTTTTCTCGTTTATCTCGCCAACTTATTCTACGAAAAAACGGCTCTTTAACTATGGCAGACTCGTTCTTGTCATTAAGTGGAACTAAAAAGACGCATGAGATTAGACGGAAGAAGATGGGGAGTGTTTCTTTCCTCAGCCACAGCAAAGACGTCCCTTTCTTCATTAGACTCTACTCAACACCCTCTGATTCAGTAGAAGAATGCATTTGTGGGTCATTGTTGAAGGAGACATCTAGTATCACTCTCTCCTTTGGCAAGTTTGGATACCTTTCCTTGTCTCCTCTCAGATTCTTTTGTCTGGACACCGACAAGCATTTGAAGCATGAAGAATTTTACCAGCAAGACACACCAAAGCATGATGGAATTCAGCCATAAACCAAGGTTATGGAAGCATTATATGATAGTTATGTTAGAGCTATAAAATTGAGTATAAGGAAAAAGACAAAAAAAAAATACCAAATGAATTTCAAAATTCTTAAAATGTCATGTGAATTTGTAAAAAGACAAAGTGGGGAGAAGGGAGCCATTTGAAACTTTAAATTGTTGGTTGATTTTACTTATTTGCCCTTCATTTTGTGTGTGTGTGTGTGTGTGTGAGGGGGGGGGGGGGGGGGGGGGGGAGCGCCCTCACCGGAGCACCGCTAATGCTCGGCCAGCCATTGGAGCTCCGAATCTGGCAAGCAGGCACCCGGTAGGAGGCCACCAGAGCTCCAGCCCCAGTGCTTTGTAGATCTAAGAAGCCGACGACACAACCCGCTTCAAAAATAAACAGGTTTGAATTCAAATTGAACCTAAAGAAACATCGACATGAAGCTTGGTAAGGAAAACCTGATGGTGTGGCAACTATGGATCCACATGTGAAGTGTGACGTTCAAGCATTGTCGAGGTTGGAAGTGAGGAGAAGCAACAGAACAAGAGACTGTAAGAAAAAAAATAACTCCAAACTTGACCACAAAAAATGAGTATGCAAGAGGCAGAAAATAGAGTCACTGGGGTGAATCGAGTACCCACACATTATTTTACAAAGTTTTGAGTAAGTATATAAAATAAATTTTACCTCAATTTATGAAAAATTATTTTTTAAGTGATTTTTCCGTTTTTCCAATTACTCACGCAGGTGTGCCAGTCATAACGCAAGTGTCTCGTTCACATAAGTTAACTCTTTCTCATATTTTTTTGGTCCACTGTGTGTCCTCGTTTGTACAGGAACTTTGTGAGGTAGTTTTGATTCTGATGTTTTGATTTTAGAATTTTTGCCCTTCACATATTGGATGCACCTTAAAAAAAATTGATTCCCTGACCATGAATCTACTTTTCACTGATTATGATGTCATTGAAATATAATTTGACGATATGGCTTCAATTTTAAACAATTCAAAAGCAGGGGAAAAAACACAATTCAAACCAATTCTTATTACCCATTTTTACCGGTCTAAAACTGGCTCAAGACCAATTCAACACGTTATTGATCAATACTTTATGCCACAAGGGATTTAATCAGCCGCAAATCTGTTAAAACTGAGAGAGCACAAATTGACAAGTTTTAATGTAGCAAACAAAAATTCATATTACTTACGAGTCATTGAAACTTTTTGGTAATTAAATTCCTTCCTTGACTTCATAATAGTTCTTCCATTCTTTACTCCTCTGATTCTACCTTAATTATAGACAGGACCAGATCAACGGGTCGAACTGGGTTTTCATTTGCTACATATCCACATGCTTTATAGTTCAATTGATTTTATACGGTTTTTTAACTGCACCTACATCCCGAAATTTTCATTCTGCCAAGGCTCACACTACAAGATACATCTGATTCCTTCAAAGACAACAAAAACAAAACAAAAGTTCATAATCCAAAGCTGTTTTCTTCTCCACTTTAAAAAAATGGTTCCTAATAGTTCTCTCCCTCTCCACATTTATAAATTCCTCTAGTTTTGGATGCCTGATTTCTCTGTCAATTGTCTGTCCAGGCGAAAAACTTAACTTAGAACAGGAGCAGCTGGTATATCAATAGTGGTTCCTGCTTGGATCTGGCCCCACCCAATCAGACGCCAATGCTTCTCAACACGCCTACTCAGTGCAATCTTCTCCCCCTTACTGGTGCACACGGGGGCAGTCAATTGCAACTTGGCCAAATCATTCTTCACTGCAAGTACTCTAGCCCCTGTTGACATTGATCCTATGTTCAACATGAGGATTTCCGCTTTGGCAAGCTTTGATACCTTTCCTTGCCTCTCAGATCCTTTTGTCCGGACACCGAGAAGCCTTCGAAGCAAGAAGAAGTTCACCTACAAGACGCATCAGTATTGAATGTTTCAAGGAATGGGAATGGAAGCATTATATCATTTGTATTAGAGGTTGGTAATAATTCAATAGAATGAAATCAATTCTCCTTGAGCAACAATGAGGATTCAAACTTCATAGATAGAAAAAAAGTCATGTTGGGAAACCTACTTCTAATTAACTGACAATACTCAAATTTATTCTAGTAGTACTGAATGTCAAATAATTATAACCAATAAAATTGTGGACGATAACAAAAATTTCTCTACACCACCATGAATGAAAAGAAGTAATAAATGTTCTCACTGTAGTCTAAGTAGTAAGTGATATGTAGATGAAGAAATCATGAAATATAAGATCACCAGACTGCCCTCAAGAATTTCAAAATTTCCAACCCAAATACTCATTGTTGGAATGATAAGCCTTAAGAAAAGGCACCAACCTCAAGTTCAACATAAACCTCAGGCAGCGATCCAACCTCTCCAAGAACTTGCCCCACCAATCTGTCAGCACGTGTCAATGTGGGATCCATGGTTGTACCCACACCAATTAGACCTCCTGGCACGGCAAATTGAAGTTCATTTTGTTCAGCGTATAATGAAACTATTCTAGAGTATATTGGTGTGCATCTTATATTCCCGATCTCATCCTTGACAACTATTCCAGGTCGAACTTCAATGAATTGGTTTACCTTTAAAACACCCTGCAATGAAAAGATAGATGTGTTACTTACAAGCAAGTTGTGCAGCTATTTTGACATCAATACAACATATAGTCACTCACTGTTTGGCATGGTAATTTATCTAGTATTCCAGGATGTCAGACTATATCTGGGCACAACACATTTTATACGTTACATAATTTTCCAATTGAGTTTCTTGGAAAATTAAACTTCCCTGGCAAATTATTTACAGAATAGGGTAAATTATTCCTGTTTCAGAGTTGGAATAACTCTCTCTACAGTATGTTTCATTGTGAAGAGAGGTTCAGCATATAGACGCTGAAGGCTCAATCAGAGGAAGCATACTCAGCGATTACAATTAACATTAATGATGATTTATTCTCTCCTAATCATAGGCATGTTATAGAAAACAAATAAGAAAAGATTACAATTTAAATTTGATTTCTAACAATTCCCAAATATTACATCGAATGTTAGCCTTCCCATCATATTAGGAAATTTAAATTTCCTTTCTTACTTGTAGCAAATACCATTCCAGCAAAAGTGTAAGTTGGGTTTATGCACATGGTAGATTTAAAAGATGAAAATAGGGGCAAAAAAAAAAAAAGATGCACGAAACAAAAATGACATGCTGATGATTATCAATTCATGTGTGTGTGCACGCGCATGATAGGCTGATTAAATTACAGTGCCACTTGGCTCTCAAACATCAACCTTATATTTCAAATAATAAAAAAATCACTCATTTATAGTCAGTCCTATCATTTTGTAAAGGTAATTAAAGAACATGTTTGTGCAGAATCATTCGTGTGAAATGTTAAAGTAGACTGAAACATTTTGAAAACTGTATGGCATTACACATGCATTTAGGCAAAATCGTGTGAAATATTAAAGTAGACAATATAGTTTTGAAAACTATAAAATATTATACATGCTTTTGGATAAAAATTATTCAGAACTTAATTGGAAGAGTAAAACCTTAATTTCAAAAAAAAAAATAATATTGACACACAACAAACATTGAAGCGTATTGATGACCAAAAAGACTTACCCTGAGAATGCTTCCACCAGCGACGCCTCCTTTAATTTCATCAACTTCAAACCCCGGCTTATTGACATCAAAAGATCGGATTACTATCATATTTGGTGGAGAGACAAAATTTCTTTCAGGGATTGGGATCTTTTTCACAATGTACTCACAAGCAACATCAATATTATATTTCAGCTGGGCTGAAATTGGGACTACAGGTGCACCGTCAGCAACAGTTCCCTGCACAGTAAATAGGGACAGGAGAATGCAAGTCACAAAAAGTACGAAATCACAGAATGGTACTGTAGAAAAATCAGTTAACAGAAAGTTACTTGTATAAACTTCTGAATCGCTTCATGCTGATTGATAGCCACATTTTCTTGAATCAGATCAACCTTATTTTGAAGAATTATTATGTGTTGTAAACGCATAATTTCCACAGCAGCCAGATGCTCAGAGGTTTGTGGTTGAGGACAACTCTCATTTGCAGCGATAAGTAATAAAGCTCCATCCATGATTGCTGCTCCATTGAGCATGGTAGCCATGAGAATATCATGGCCCTGTAGAAATTGGAAATAAAAGATCAAAAAATCAAGAAATCGCTGTGGAGAGAGGTTCCTGATTTTGCTAGGAACTTGGTTTATCATGATGATATATTGGAGAACTGATTCCCAACTATGAAAGTTGTTAAGCAAGGTTTATACCCCTATTTACTATCGAAAAATAAATAGATAGATAAAATAAAGGGAGAATTGGTAATAAAATCCACCATTAGAGAATGGAACCTGCTCAGTTGCATATGTGAAAGGCCAATTGTATATTGTGGAAGCTTAGTTACATATGTGAGGAAGGTTCTATTTTACAATTAATTCCCCATCGGGGAACTTCCCCCAATTCTCCCTAAAATAAAATCAGGCAACTACAAATGGAAATGATGAATGCTCGTTAACCTATTTGAACCATAACTGACTATTCATGAGAACATTTCTAGAACTGAGAATCCCACATCTTATGTGAATAAGTATGGCTTCATTAAGTAATATTGCAGCCTTTTGAACTGCCTATAGATGGCAGAAATTACAAATGTATGTCCAGGATATTATTTCAAAGCTTTTTAAATACTATGAGTTCTATTTTGAGAAACAAGGGGATCGTTTACACAACAACACTTTCTTGACTTAACATTAAATTATAATCAACTCCTCCATCTAGATTCTGATTACTTTCCTTTCTTGATCTAATCTGTACCAAATTTCTGTTACAAGCAATAGCTTTTTTTTTCTTTGAATAAATACTGAAATCCATTAAATCAAAGGGGTACTACAAGGAAGGCATCCTACATCTAATTTCCTTCATCAACAGCCCCGCATGTAGAAAAGGTGATGGGTGATCAAGGATACAAAAATTGCCTACGATATTGCGAGAGAATCTAGCTAGCTGTTCAGCCAAAACAGTGTTTTATTGGTACATGAGTAATTCACAACCTGCCTCCCTATGGAATAGCATTCTGGCTTCATCTATTACATCCTTAAAAGGTTGGCCAAAACCATTAACAAAAACCACTTTAATGAAGATTGTTAGATGAGAAAAGAAATATTCTGAAATTCTCGTTCTCATTGATGTACCCTAATAGGGTATTTATACATTTAGAGAGCAATACATAATTATAATCAAATCCCTAATATATCTCACTAATCATATCCCTAATATATTTCAATAATATCTAATTAAATCCTTAATATATCTCAACAAAGATACATAAAAATAAAGGGATATACAAAACATAACACCCTGAACTTAATGAAACGATGACACAAAATAACCCATAAATAAAATTGCCAGCTTACCGGGCAATCCACAAAAGAAACATGTCTCAACAACTTCATCCTGCAGTTTTCAAATCCAGGCACATCACACATAGGACTGTCTTCTTTTCCACTTCCATATGCCCTGAAGATCCAATTTAAGCACAACATTGAAAGCCAGAAATCAACTAGAGAATAAAAGCAATTGCAAAATAAACACCCACTTGTAGCACATGGGCCTGGGACACCGTTCATCTTCACACTTGTATATCTTTGCATTCGCATATCCAAGCTTGATTGTAATATTACGCTCCAACTCATTTTTAAATCGAACGGTCTGCATATTCATGGGAAACCAGAAGAAAAAACCTGATTAAACTAAGCATCCAAAGCATGGGCCATACATACAAGCAATACAATCTAACAGAACCACATAGTGATTTGTTGTTTTAGAATTCAAGATGTGCAAATGAAAAACAATTGGTAAAAGCAATTTATAGATATTCCAAGACAGTAGTCAATCAAAAAATTGTCAAGACAAGTAATTGAAAAGATGAAAACCATATTTATGGAGGGGAGTGATCCGAACTACACAATTAATCCGTGACTAACTAAAGTCCATTTACTGAAACAAATAGAAACTTCATGCTCAAAGGCATCTCACATTGGACAAGCTTCAAATATCCACCTGAACCTTGTACTTAAATGAGCGGTTAAATAATAAATTCTAGTTATTAGCAACAACCTTAATGATGATCTGAAAATACTGCAATCAACTTGAAAGTTGAAAATAATTACCCAAGCTAGCTATTTTCACCAATGAAAGACAAGACCCAAAATCAACTACAAAGTTTGGCAGGAAGTCATTCTATCCTCTAGTCGCCCGATTTCCTAGTTTCAGCAAAAGCCAAAAGAACGTCCTACATCCTGTTCCTTTATTTTTCTCCAAGCATGTCTTTATAACATTTATTAACAAGGAGAGAAAACGAGTAATAAAATGCAAAAAGATGTAACTGCCAAACAAAAAAAAAAATTCCCGAGTTCTCAGTGGACTAAACAAAATGGTATATAAGTATGACAGAGATAATTCAAGACACCACTTGCAAACAGGAATTATATGTCTTGTAAATTTAAGCATTTCTCCCAATGCATCACTCTCGACATTAACCCCAAAAAGAATGGATAAAGAAATACCTGAACACCTGATATTGCTTTAACAACTGTTGACTTGCCATGAGCCACATGGCCTATGGTGCCTACCAGGACATAATTACAATTTTATTTATCAGAAGGTGTCAAAAGTTAGGGTTACATAAAGTGTCACACTTATTTGTTTAATAAAAGTAAAAACAGAGTTAGATGTTTGTTCTGGTTCCCCTAAGACTGACAGGTATTATATAAATTAATAAAATTGGAAACTAAAAATACCAATATTAATGGTAGCCTGCCGAGATATGACTTCAGGAGAAAGTGGATGCAATTTTGTTACATCCAGTTTACTCAGATCCTGTTCCATCAAACCTTTCCGTGACATTATGGCTGCTTCCCACAGAAACTTCTATAAAATAATGAAACCAATTTTTTTAAATTAGATAATTTGGGTACTGTCAAGAGAAATTTCTACGTGGGAATATACAAACCATTAACCAAAATCTCTCAGCCACAAACCATAATTAAATAAAATACTTATTCCATTTCATTATTTTCCTTCAAAGGCTCACGCATTATTGTCTACAAGGTTCCATAATCAGACAAAAAATTGATTTTCCAAAATAATGAATCAATTCATCATCCAAGATTCACAGTAGCAAATGTTAACAATTTAAATATCACTGAGAAACAATATAATTGTTAATCAATTTCAACTTCTGATGAAATCATTATTTAATCAGTAGGTAGATATTGCAGAATTATTACATGTACTTAAGAAGCAATTTACTTTTTCAACGTAATTTATGGACTACGAGGCAAGTATATGAGAGGAATTTCATCTCGATTTATGCAAATTTATTTTTCTAACGAAGATACAAACAGGCCTTAAGTAATATACTGCCAAACTTCCAGAAACTTATTTCTCTCCATTGCAAAAATCTCCTTTCTTTCATCTTCCTCGTCTGATTCCATAAGGTCCATACCCATTCCCCATAATCATGATCCTCTAAAAGTCCCCAGTGTGAGGTATAACTAGATCCATTAACTGAATTTTGTCTTCAAAGGGTGTCATTTAGGAAAAGAACAGGAAGAACAGAAAATGATCCTCTCATTTTGAGAGGGAAAATCACACTCATGTTAGCACAGCAAAACAATCAAAAGAACAGGAAGAACAGAAAATGATCCCTCCCATTTTGAGAGGGAAAATCACACTCATGTTAGCACATCAAAACAATCAAAAGGCATCAATGTCACATTGTTTTTCAAAGGCCTTCTATTCATCCCCCAAATCCCCTTTGAAGAAATTTCGGAGGCATGCAAGGGGGGTTGGTTTGCATTAGACAATGAGGAGCCTTCCTTGCTTCTGATGAAATGTGACTTGCAAAACCCATTGGCAGACTCTTCTTCAATATTCTACTCCACTTTCAGATTTGCAATCAGCACTGTTTTTTTCCTTTAAATTATGAAATCTTAAGAAATGGGACACCCATTTCCAATCTCCAAAACCCCATTTGCCAATGTAATATTATGATGCAACTCTCGATCTGATTTATTGATTGAAGAAGTTGTACATATATAGAAGGGAGAAACCCTAACTGAATACTAGAATTCCTATATCATAGGTAACAATAATTCCTATATCCTATGTAACAACAATCCCTATATCCTAGGTAACAATAATCCCTATATCCTAGGTAACAATAATCCAAATTTTGAATTAAATAACTGAATACATAATTAATAAATACTAAATTATATATTATGCTAGAAAGCCCAATAAAGTAGGCCTTTTCCAAAACTCCCCCTCAAGCTGGTGAATAGATATTGATCATTCCCAGCTTGCTTCTAAGGCCTTCAAATTTCCTTGAGTGAACGACTTGATCATGATGTCAGTTGCTTGTTTTTCTGATGAAATATGTGACAGATCTATCACCTTTGTCTCCAGTTTTTCTCTAATAAAATGTCGATCTATCTCCATATGTTTCATTCTGTCATGTTGAATAGGATTTCTTGCAATCTTAATGGTCAACATGTTGTCACACCACGCTTTTATGGGTTCATCTGGTGCAGCCTCAATTTCTTTGAGTAGACGCATGATCCACATACCTTCACATACTCCATGAGACAATGCTCTATATTCTGATTCAGCAAAGCTTCTTGAAACCACTACCTGTTTTTTACTTCTCCAAGTTACTATATTGTCCCAAACATAGGTACAATATCCAGTTGTAGAATGTCGGTCAATTTTTGATCCTCCCCAGTCAGCATTTGTGTACAATTCAACACTTTTTATACTTCCTTTTTCAAAGAATACCCCCAAACCTGGAGTTCTTTTAAGATACCGAAGTATCCTATACACAGCTATCAAATGTTCTTTCTGAGGATTACTTGAAAATTGGCTCACGACACTTAGAAGAAAGCATATGTTTGGTCTGGTATGGGATAGATAAATTAGTTTTCCAACTAATTTTTGATACCTCTCCTGATTCACAGCAGTACCATTAGGTCTAATAGTTCATTTTTGAATTAGTTCCATAGGAGTATAAGATGGTCTTGCACCTAGCATTCCAATCTCTTTGAGGAGATCCAGGGTATATTTCCTCTGTGACACACTATTCCTTTATTAGTCCTGGCCACTTCCATGCCCAAGAAGTATCTTAGTGGTCCAAGGTCCTTTATATCAAATTCTGATGCTAAATGTTTCTTCAGCATCTCAATCTCTTCTACATCATCTCCTGTTAATACAATATCATCAACATATACAATAAGAATTGTCTTTTTTCCATCTCAATTCTTTATAAACAAAGTATCATCAGCCTGACATTGTTTATAACCTTAAATTTTAATGGCCTGTGTGAATCTTTCAAACCATGCTCTTGGGGATTGTTTTAATCCATATAGTGACTTATAGAGCCTATATACCTTGTCGGAATTTTCTGAACTTCTAAATCCTAATGGAACCTCCATGTATACTTCCTCTTCAAGGTTTCCATTCAAGAAAGCATTTTTTACATCCATTTGATGGAGAGGCCAATCCAGATTTGTTGCAATGGATAGCAAGACTCGTACAGTATTAAGTTTTACCACTGGCGCAAAGGTTTCTTGGTAGCCAATCCCATAGGTTTGAGTAAAACCCCATGCAACAAGCCGAGCTTTATATTTATTTATGCTACCATCAAAATTGTATTTTATGGTAAAGACCCACTTACTACTTACAGCAGATTTCCCTTTAGGTAGACTTGTAATTTTCCATGTCCCATTCTTATGTAGAGCTCTAAGTTCTTCTTCTATAGCCTCTTTCCACTTAGGATCACAAATAGCTTCATCAAAACTTTTTGGTATAATATCCTTCTCAACATTTGCCACAAAAGTTTTCATA
>JANTPZ010115580.1:0-30404 GCA_025593235.1 Vachellia pachyceras
AGATGGGATCATAGTATCATAGAGGAAATATACATTGGATCTGTTAAAAGAAACAGGACTGTTGGGGGCCAGGCCAGCAGATACACCAATGAAATTAGGCGTCAAATTAGACAACAAGGAAAAAGAGGAAGAGGAAGTACAAACAAATGAGCAGAAGAAACCGGTACCAGTAGATGCTGAAAGGTACAAGAAACTGGTGGGAAAGGTATTGTATCTGTCTCTTACACATGGCTAGACATAAGTTTTGTAGTTGGCATGGTAAGTCGATTCACTAATGAACCCATGGAAGAGCATATGAATGCTGTCTACAAAATCCTACAATATCTAAAGATGACACTAGGCAGAGGATTATACTTCACCAAAGGGACATCCCGGGAAATAGTGGTATATACAGATGCTGACCATGCAGGGTTTTTACCGGACAGAAGATCAACCTTAGGGTACTGTACCTCTGTGTGGGGAAATGTTGTGACATGTAGAAGCAAGAAGCAATCTGTGGTGTCAAGAAGTAATGCGGAGGCAAAATTGCATGTGATAGCTCACGGTATATGTGAAGGAATGTGGATGATCATGGTGCTAAAAGAATTAGGATATGCACCAAAGACTCCAATCAGACTGAGGAGTAATAGCAAGTTAGCCATTGCTATGATCAGAAACCCTATTCACCATGAGAGAACCAAACATGTTGATGTAGACAAGCACTTCATTAAGGAAAAGGAGGATGAAGGGATTATTGAAATAATGCGTGTCATCGAAGTAGCAAGTAGACCATCTCTTCACCAAGGCCCTAGCAAGACCCCAATTCGAGGAACTAAGAGGCAAGCTGGGAATGAAAGACATCTATTCGCTAGCTTGAAGGGGAGTGTTGATATGTTGTTATGATTTAATTATTATTAGTTAATGAGTAATCCATTAGGATGCCTAGATCAGTGGCAAGAATATTGTTTTTAATTTTTCTCTCTCAATTCCATGTAATCAGGGGCTGATTCTATGGGGAGTAATTCTGTAACCTAGAATCAACTCTATAAATTATGCTTGTTACCCAATGAATAAATCAATCATTCCAGTACCATCGTCTTCAATATGAAAATATAAAAGCATCTTGCATTATACTTTTAAATGTAGCATAAATCTTGTTTCTATTTCTCTGATAAACTTTTTGGTCTGTGAATTAACTGTTATCAGTCTTTTCTTTCCTTTCTGTCTTTCTCACACACAAATTAATTGAAGGTGTCTAAAAAATTGAGGAAGGTGAAAAAGAAAAACTTCCAGGAGAGAATTGATACAGCAGACAAACTTTGCGGAGACCATTCTTTTGGTGGAAATGAGGTTGGTGACTCTGTTGCCAATCAATTGCTTGAAAAGCAGATGCCAGAGATGGAATATGTACCAAACAGAACTTCTGGTGGTGAAAAGGACTCTATTGGTCCTGATAATGATAATCAAAATGAAAAAATTGTTGAGGAAGATGAGAACTCCCTGGGTAATTTTTCTGAGCATGCCAATGAGGGTTTGCTACTTGACACTGGTGATTTTTCTAACGATGAGCAGCAGACTGAATATAATGAAGTTGATTTCAAGGTTTCAATGCTGGTCTCTGCCTTTGCAAATCACAATATTATTCAGAAAATATGCTGGTTGCTCAAGTTTTACAAGAGCAATTCCCTAGCTACAAATCATTACATAATATGCATATTGCAGAGGATATGTGATGACCTTGAGCTTCATCCAATGCTCTATCAGGTTGTTATTGTGAAGCATTTTCAACTCCAGTGAGATTTTCTAGCTGTTTATGAAGTTATTTCTTAATCATTAATTGTGTTACTATTTTCTTGCAGTTATCATTGCTCACCACATTTTACGATATCCTGTTGGAACAAAAAAAACGTCCGTCCCATAAATATACAAATATCGTTGATTTTCTGACCAATTTGATTAGAAAAATGTTGAAAATGATGAAAAAACAGCCACTTCTTTTTGTGGATATCCTTTTTTGGAAGACCCGAAGGGAATGCCACTACATGAATGCTGAATATTTATTGGATGAACTTAGCCATTTGAAGAAAGAACGTAGAAATTTGAATTCTACTCAAGTGAATGGAGAAATTGGTTCATCAGTAGAAAAGTTGTGGACACGTCGAAGCATAGCAGATGCACTTGGCGATGATGAAGCAGATGTTGTAATCACTCATGACTTGGGATATCAAAAGTAAGATCAGTTTGACCATTTCTGCATGTTGGCTTCTTAGTAATTCTAACTGTGTCTGGAAATTGTTGTGAAGATAAGGTCAAGTAATTCTAGAATATTGACCATTTGATATTAATTGGGTGTTGATAAATATTAAGTTGTTTTTAGCTATTGATATTTGATTTTTTATTTGATCTTCTTTATTGAATTGACATACTGCAAATAATCATCCACAAAAGATGACTCTGGCATTCTTTTTGTTGTTCCAGCAATAATGAAAAACTTAATGATGCTAATGGATGCTTTGCATCTACCTCAGTCAGTGGAGAGGGAAACAATGATAAAATTATGTAGGTTTACAACTCTTGAAATCAATGTTTGCTTTGGAATGTAATATTTCCGATGCTTGTTTGTCTTGAACGTTACAGTGGGGAGCAGTTGATAGAAGATGAATTTGGAAGGGCTCCAAGACAAAGGAAAAGGCTTCGTCTAGATGGTGAAATGGAGACACAAATAAATGATCTTTTTGAGAAGTAGGTTTAGTTCAATGTTAGTAAATTTATAGCATGGTTTTGAAGGGAGTCTGAATGATTGATTCTGTATTTTATATTTGTGAACATTGATTGGTGTGTGACTGTGATTTTATTTCTGTTGGTTTTCGGTCATACATGCTTGTTAGGTCTGTCTGCATTTTGTAACTGGTTCATGTACAATGGCCATTTCAGATTCAAAGATGATCAACATTGTAGTGGTCGTATTGCTGAAGTGAATCCTAATTGTAAACTTGCACCTGCTTGAATGTCCCATCAGCTTAAAAAATTAGGGCCAAGTGCACCAAAGAAAAAGAGTGGCAATTCTTGTGAACATTTTTCAACAAGCACTAATCAGTTTGAGGGTAAAGGAACTACAAACAAAGATACTAATCTTCATATATTATTGAATTCCAAGCAAAATCCCTTGGACCAGCATCTGTAAGCATATATAAACTTTTGTGAATAGAGTTTGGGAAAGCCTTTTGTAGGTACCAATGTCTTTTCTCAATTTTTAATTTGGTACTTGCATGTTTTTCTCTCTTAATTAAATCCTTTAATTTTGCTCAGTTACCACTCTATGCCTAATGTTGCCAACAGAGCAAAGGTACAGAGACTAATGGTGCTTACAGCCAAAAATTAAAGAATTTAATTAAGAGAAAAAAACAAAGGTACCAAATTAAATTGAGGAAAAGTATAGGTACTTGTAAAATGATTTCCCTATTGAGTTTATGACTTAACCATTTTCTTGTGCTACTTACTGCTGCTTGTGTATAATTTTTTAATAGTTCACAACACCCTATGTTATTTGTATTCTTGCTCATAAAACCTGAATGACTGTTTCACTTCAATTTAGCATAGGTAGCTTTACTTCTAATGTAATAACAAGTTTGGCGCTCTCTAAGGTTTCTGAATTACTTATTTTGTAGGAAGAGAAGAAAACGTGTACATGCCTTCAGTGAAGATCAAGAATCTCTAATTAGAGCTCTCTATGAGCAGTGAGTATCAACATTACTAATCTTGAATACTTCGCTGTAAATATATTTTATTGCTCTCTTATGCCAATTAAATGGATAGTTAAACGATTATGTCATGGTCTATTCTAAGTTATGGCTGTTATTTTGTAGCTATAACTGCAAAAAGGACAAGAAAAATTGATAGCTGTTTAATATGTCGGGTTTGTTACTTTAGGTTCAAGGACCATAGAAGATGCTGCTACAAGATTGCCAATGCAATGGATGGAAATTTCACTTCTCGCCAGGTGTTTTGTAAACTTAATCAGCTTGGCTTATCTGTTCGTCAGAAGAATTTGAAAGGCAATATGCACCCAAGATATGAGGATCCTCATGACTGTTCTACAGATAAAGCAGATGGGTCTGATGATGAGACGCTGGTGTCATTAATAAAGAGGTAATTTAATTTTAATTGAGTGTGTATTTTACACTCAACATTATATTGAAAACCCAGTGATGCATGTTTTCTGTAATTTCAATTTCACTTATTAATTTGAATTTCACTTATTAATTTGAGTGTGTATTTTGCACCTGCTTTGAGTTGTTCATGAGCCATTACATATACAATGGACATTGATTATAGAATGACCGTAGAGGGATAGAGTGTGATAGAGTACCAAATATCATGGGATTGTGGCAAAAGTTAATGGATGCGTTTATTATCATATTTTTAGGAGTTATTAGTTAATTTTTTGTTACAAACGATAAAGTGATATATTATTTTTAAATATCTCATTTTGGATTTTTTTTATTATTAAGCCAATGTTAGTTACAATCTAGTATATTTAAATTAGTTTATCTTAGATTATCTTGAATTTAAATATTCAAATATTTTAATAAAATATTAGGATTATTTTTTTATTATCTTTTTAGCCTAACTTAGCTAAAGCTAGTCATTGAGAAATAAAATATCAGTTTTATTCTTTGAACTTTTGTAGATCTTTTTAAAGTGTTTGGCTAGTAAGGAAGGGTTGAGCGATATACTTGCTCTATTTTCTTTAAGAATTTGTCTTTACTAGTTATGAGTTTGAGATCCTTACTTATATTCTAATAGAGTGATACAGCCCAGGAATAAGAACTCTGGAAGTAAAATGGAACTGATATTGATATCAAAATAGGGCAAGCCCTTGATACAACAGTAGCAAAAACAATCAGTGTTACAATTTTCAGCTGGCTTTCGAGAGGCCAGTTCTCTCCCTTCCTACACTCACAATACAAAATATGCCATACCAAAAGTGTTGTATAAGCAAACCTAAATACATCCAAAAAAACAGCATAGTACACAGTTCCCAAAAATAACCTACGTAGCAGCTAATCCATGTCCTGTAGCCGCCTAGTCTTTCAACCCTTTCTCCAAGTTGGTGGGTTTAGCCAAGTCAATGTGCTGACCCTCAAAAGGTTGTCTCACCATTTCAGATGTTCGTCTGGACCTCCTCTGGTACATGCGAATCTGTGGTGTGGACCTAATTGGTCTAGTCCTCCTCTGATATGTGTGTACAGCAGCAGCAACCTTATCATAGAGATTTTTCTTCCATCTCATGTTAATTCATGGGATTAGATTCTGATTTCATATTTTAATAAAGGCCATTTTCTTCCTTCTTTCTCTACTGATCTTGGGTCCTAACAGAGTTTGAATCTTTTTCGTGAAATGCAGGATATGGAATTAAATTAGTAGCTCTAAGAGAATATTTGACTGTAAAAATATCAGCAATTACTGTTTCTAACTTTCTTGATTTGACTGAGAAGACTATAGATGTTTGGCCAGAAACCAAAACAGAAAAAGACTATATAATGGCATTCCTAGTAAAATTTCATCTTTGTAAAATGAAACCTTCAAAATCATAAGTTGATGAATTCCAAAATATGAAGTCCTAGACATGTATGATGAACACATTCCAGTTTGTTAAGACAAACTGGTTTTCAAAATATTGGGCATTCCATATTCCTTTAGTCTCCATCAGTTGCCCCTCGTTGTGGTTATGGAAGAGTATAGTGTTCCCATTCGATGATAAAGCAAACACATCTGAAAGCCTTTGGATCAATGGGGAACACAGACTTGGAAGGAAAGAGAGTACTATACAGAATGTCATCATCAAAGAATGAAGAAAGCATACGGTTAATCAGAAAACAAGCAGTGGAAACTGCATCAGCCCAAAAATGCTTCGGAACTTTGAAACATAAATCATCTTCATGTTGCTCATGAATTCTCTCATGTTGATAAGATTCAGCATATTTATATTGATGATGGCTAATTGCATGTTCATGCTGATCAACATGTTCTTACTGATGGTGGTTTGTATGCTCAAAACATTTATGCTTAATGTGCTCAAATTGATCAAAATATTCATATGGCCCACGGTAATAAGAGGCATTTGAAACTTATTAATTTGAAAAGCTTGCCAAACAATTGACTCCCATAATGAAATGGGACATATTTCTCTTTTAACATTCTATTCATTTCATCCCATTTGATGATTTTATACTGTTTAATTGTCATATTTTCCTTATTATAGTGGTTTAAACTCATGCTTTTCCTATGTTCTGTGAAACACATACGATTTTTATTGTAACCTCTGCCAAAGGGTCTATACTGATTAAATGAAGCCTGATACATTGATAATATTAATGGACCATTGATTCAATTCCAGATTACCATGGCAATGGTAATGGTAATGGTAATGGTTGGCGTTTTTCTAATGGTAATGGTAATAATTATGTGTTTGGTTGGCTTTTTTCTACTGGTAATGGTAATGATGATTACTAAAAAAGATGATAATCAGGATTTGTAAGTTTGGGGCTATGACCTATGAATACTGTTTACTATCCTTTACTGCTCTTTTATACCAAAAATACCCTTATCCTCATTGTGTTTCTTGTACCAAAAATTCGTCTCCCTCCTTGCTCCCTACTTTCTTACTATTGGTGATGATCACGCATCTTCATCAGCAGCTCCGGCCACACTTCCTCTGCTTCCTTCTATCCTCTTTCTTTCTCACTTAAACCCTCATTAATCAGATCCTAATCCCAGTTCCTCATGGATTTGATCATAATAGCACCCCCAAATCTCACTTGACAAAATCCAAACTGAAATCAGATCCTAACCCCACAAACCGCAATTGAAGTCGGCATCTCAACATTGCGCCACAGAACAGAATACCCACAATCCAAAACTGAAGAATGGTTACGCCATTCTACTTTCCATTGGTATCTAATAGTTTGAAAGAAGTTTGCTATGGCAAAAACATATTTCAGCATCCTAGATGATGACTTCAACTTTCAGGCACAAATATATTCTTACTTCTTAGATAAATTTTGTCTTGAGATATTGCACAATTTTACTGTTTGCTTATATGAAACTGCCCTTCAACACCAAAACTAATTTGATGTCTATTAAACTGTAGGAAGAAAATGCGGAACGGCAGAATTCCAAGGGAAGAGTTACATGAAAGTTCAACCAAAGAGAAATTAGCAAAAAATGATTCTGATGATGAAGTGCTCAACTCTGTTCTTAAGTAAATCTCCTGTCTCACCCTTTGCTTGAATATTTTGTAAACAGGAACCATACCATTTATATCTGGCATGCATTTATTTTTTCTATTTCTTGTTTTTCTCATCCCTCTGCGTTTCTGTCCATACATGAAAAAATGTGACAATTTGATCCCATAATTCCTCATGAATGTTTTCTCAAATATTGATAAAGTAACAATGTTAATTTGTGCTTGTTACTCCATTTTTGTGTTTAAAGTCAAACATGATCTTTTATGATGTCACTTTTGGTTAATGGTCCACCCTCTGCATGTTATTTTACTGTCTCCATTCATGTTCCATCTCTGCATGTTATTTTACTGTCTCCATTCATGTTCTCATACGGCTCTATATTATCATATTTTTACTTAGTATCATGGTTGGTGTTATTACCTTTTCTGTTTTTGAATACTTCAAAAAGCAAGCGCACGAGCACTGTAGTAGTTTCCAAATGGACTCTATTGTTTCAAAGAAACCTTTGGTAATAGTAAATTGATCAATTGGTATGTGTCAGTTACAATCCCAGATGCTCATATTAAGTTTCTTCAGATGACAATGAAGATTTTTGTCTGTAAACTAGTGGGAGAAAATTCAAAACAGGGTTATCATGTGAAAAATTAAATGAACAGTCCAGCAAGGAGAACTTGTCAGGCATTAATTATGATGATGAAATGCTCAGCTCAGCTTTATTTTCAAGTAGATCGCTCTCACCTATTTATACGAATGTATTTAATACAAGATAAGAACCATTAACTTTTAGATCTGATATGTAGTTTTTAATTTTTATTTGTTTCTTCTGTTCCCACTACATGTAGATGCATGTGTTTGTAGGAGTACTGAATTTATATCACACCAGCACATCTATTCATCCTCCTTTTTATATACTATCTAATGGGAGTGTAACCCTATCCAACAATTCCTAACCAATTCCATATAGCAATACTTCCAGCCTGCCTCCCAAACAAAGAAAGCCCAAACCCACTAAGCTAGATTAGTTAGTTTGTGTTCCTGTAGCTAATGGGCTCTCATCTATTGAGCCTAGGTCAGGTCATGAAGGAGGAAGGGCTGTGTGCAGTGTATACTTTTTGCTGAAGGGTTTAAGCAGATATTGAGTATTGTGAGAGAGAGACTCTTGCCTCTCGAATGCTAGTAAAACAAGAGTGTCTGTGTGAGTTTTGCTTTATCCTTCTATTTAGCGGAAATTTTAAGTTTTTATTACCTTAAACCTACACTCTGGTTAGATTTATTATCTTTCATTAATACATTTGAGCAGTGTTCTATCACTAATCCTGTCATTTATTTTCTGATTGTATTTTTTTGACTTTCCATCATCTTAGGAGGTTCGAATCTGATCCTTCATAACCCTTAAGATCAGATTGGATAACAATACCAGATTGGGTATCTTATGAGCAGTGGATATCTCCTACCCTTTTCTTATATCATAATTAAGACCTGCAGGGTGTTTGAAAATTGTGAGCGAATGTAGGAAAAAAACTGCATATTTGCTGAGGTAGACAGATATGAAAAACTGGTGCTTAGCTAGTGGAGAGTCCAGGGAAACACAAGGAAACAAGAAATGCGGATAGTCAAGGTTTGGGTACACTGAAGTTATTTTGTTAAAAACGGCAAAGAATCTTACTACACCTTGGGAAAATCTGATTTCACGTTGAGCAGATGCTCAACTTCCATTTATTAAGAAACTGCGGGAAACACAAGAAGTGAAGAGCTGAAAGTTGATGAAGGAAGCTTTGGTTTTTGGTGGATAAGCTATCACCGCTGACAGGCTGGAGGAAATTGAGTTCAATGAAGTTGAACTGCAGGCTTCAATCTTTTGGTTAGCTCAATCCTTAGGTCTTGTCCAATCTGATCATCACTTCTAGCAATTTTTTTTCAAAGTCAGATCCAAGATTGACTTTCACTCTGACTTGCTGTCAATCTCATTATGGATCATTTTCCTTTTAACTTCACTGAGATAATTCTGGGCATTGATTCCTTGTTTTTGAGCATCTCCCCCTTCTTGTTGAAAGATACGTTTTCTTGCAATTTGCTCACGCTCACATGAGATGTTGTAGGTCAAGTTTCATACTTGACTTTATTGGAATCTTGGCTCCAGAGTTTGTTCATGGTTACCTAAGCTTCGATTGTGGATGTTGTGCCAGTTTTTCTCAAATATGATCCTGATTTCTCTCAATCTTCACTACTTAAAACTCTAGCATTTGCTCAAGCTTTCCAAGCTGTTCATGCGATTGCATCTTTGTTACCTGTCATATTTTTTTACCTAGAGAGAACGTCAGGTGGCCAAAGAACTGGCTTGGGTATCATTGCTGCATGTAAAAATGTTTTAATGTGCTTATAGTAGTACGGAATCCATATTTAATCGCATCTTTGTTACCTGTCAGATATATACTTTTTTATCTAGATGGAACATCAGGTGGCCAAAGAACTGGCTTCGGTATCATTGCTGAATGTAAACATGTTTTAATGCACTTATAGTAGTACTGAATCCATATTTAATCTTTAGTTCATCACATCTATTTATCCTCCTATTCATACTAACAATAGGAGTGTAGAGTTCCCTAACCAACTATCAAATCGGCAGCAGACTTTTAATAAGATTATTATGCTTAAGAAGAAAATTTATTTTTTGTGTTATCACAATAGTCCATGGGCGCCTCCCCAAAAGCCATTCCTGCGCTTACCGAGACAAAATTCCTCTCACATATTTATCTCGGAATCTGTGTCCGTTCTCCTAACGGACTATCCAAACAAGCCCATGCATATCTATTTTCTATCCGTATGCCATTTCTTGTGTGCTTAGCTATATTCTTTACTCTTGGATCTGACTTACAATAGAGTACTTTCTGCAAAATACATAAGGAACACGTAGCTAGGCTGAGGTTTCCTTCTCATGAAGGAGTCAAAAAATAAAGTACAAATATTAAAAAATAATCAGCCACTTGCCTAGATTCCCTCCCTCGGAGGAAAAAATCTAAGGTATTATATAATAAGATTAAAAACATATAACGAATCACTTGCAAGCCATGATAGAAAATGAAATGTTAAAGTAGCTAGGTTTCCTCAGCATCAAATCTTTACATTCCATCATTCCCCTTCTCCCTTCCACCCTGGTTGAATAACTTCACTCCTATTTCCATATGGAAATCCTTTCCACCAAATGGGATAGCAAAAGAGGACCGTAGCAGGGGTGAACAACTTGATAGCAACTAATGTCTGGAAAACCTTTTGAACAAGTGAGATTCCAAGAAAATCACAGAAGGAGTGACTAGCTTGATTTATGAGAAGACTTGGAAAGCCTTTCAAATAGACAAGATACTCATGGTGCTGCCTATTAAGCAATGAATCGACCTTAGGAGGTTTAACTTGCTAGTGAGGTGGAGCTGTAGAATGATTGAGTTTATTCTTATTGGTTGCAATTTGAGAAAGAGTCACTTCTTGTGGTGTGGAGTGTGGACAACTTGATTATTTCTTTGAGAATCCTCGTTAATCACAAGAGGAATAGAATTCTAGCTTATCTTAAAGCGTCTAATGGAGGTTCTTGTGGGACCATGGTGATATCATTGCCTTGAATAGATGATATCATTGCCTTTAATAGATTCTATAGAACGTATCACTTCTCTGGTCGTGAGGATGGGCCTTCTATATCTGTTTCCTCACATGATGCTTGTTCTTCTTCTTGACTAGATCCTTGCCCCTCTGTCATTGCAATGTTGGTGGTCTTTCTTGACTACTGAAGAGCATTCATTGAGACATACTTTTGCCGTTTTCTTTCATTTTCTTTATTCCATCTTTGTTGAATTCAATTTAGCATAGCCATGAATTGTTTTCCCATGAATCATCCTTTAGTTGCTCATGAACTTCTTCCTTGTGTTGATAAGATCAAGCATATTTATTTTGATGACAGCTAATGTATTCTTGTTGATCAATTTATTTATGCTAACGGCAGTCTGTATGCTCATATTGTTGATGCTCAGTGTACACATGCCGATCAACATATTCATATTGCCCACCATTAGCATATTCATATTTTTAAATTTTGTTTTCATTTCTTGCTGGCTTAATTTTTGGTATAGGAAAACTGGAAGATCTCTTCATAAACCAATGATTGATGAACCTCAAACTATTGAAATTCAGAAGAAATTAATGAGCAATGATTCTTCTAATGGTGGCATGAATGACATTTTGGAGAGGTATGTTGCAAACAATATAATTCTCAGTATTAGCATTTATTGCAAGTTTCACCGTTTAAGCTTACCATTGGATATTCATTGATTCTTGAGCATCTTTAAGCAATGTGGAAGCATATACATATATTGAAACTATAAACTTTTCAAATTCTTCAGGGGAAAATAAGGATGAAGGGCCACTGTTGCAAATTTGCCAGCTATTTAGCTACGTAAATTGATATAGTTATTTCCTAATCCATAAATTTATCTGCACAAAATGAATTTCTAACTGACATACTTCGACATATAATCCTTTGTGCTAGTTTTTCCGCAGAGCTTCGAAACCTTATGGACTATAGTAAAATGGCATTTACAAAGTCTATTGATCATTTTGATGGGTTTAGTTTACTCATTTCTTGTTTAAATTGAGTGGCAATGGCAGTGAAAATTGGCCGGGGCTTTCAAACTCTTATCAAGTAGAATACCATAAAGTGGTTGATGAATTGATGGATTCTGAAGATGATGAGACTGCCAGAGCTCTTCCTGATAATGCTTTATCCAGAAGGAAGCTGAAAATGATTATTGATCCTGAGGATGATGACTGACCTGGATGCATGACCAGGGCAGAGGTTCCTTCTCTTGTCCTTAACTATTTACTCAATTTTCAAACGACCATTTTCTGTTTGATTGGCACAATGTAAATTGAATCATTTTATGTAGCAAAGCAAATGGTCTAGATATTATTTCAATCTTAACCAACCATTTTTTAGCATACGGAATGATTTTAGAGAAAGTGGACTTGATTATGTCAAACTGCCCATCATTCATATTTGTCTTGATTATACATTATACCATGCCTTATGTTTCACTAACTGAGAGACATTTTTCTCTAGCTATATAATGTTTTATGCCGAATGCCGATGACCTTTCCACGTGTTACTGCAGCTATGGAGAACTGGCTTATTTGCTGTGGTGGGCAGTTGTGATCACGGAACATGATTTTTCTAGCTGTTGTACATAGTTTAATCACCTTTCTTTTACCCCAGATCGTTGCACAATCAGTTTGTATCGCTATTCATATGTTTAGTTCAAGAAAAGATCCATTTTCCTACAGGGCTCGACCAATCTGATAGTGAATAACACGTTTATGTACATCGAAGTGTCAAACCTTTCTAAGCTAGACTTAACTCCGTCTGGCAACCTTGCAGCATTAACAGTGGTTCGAAGCTGGACAATATATGTGTGTACATGTCAAAATCAAGGGATTAAGGCTTTCCAATCTCGATATAAACAATTTTATGCTTTGTGATAAAACAAAAGCAAGTAATACTAGAAGTACGAAATCAAATTTGATTCTGTTCAGAATTTAATTCATCCCCGTCATTCTTAGATTAGCGAGACCCTAAGCCTCGAAATAGTCCAATTACTTTGATCGATTCAAGATTGTTGTGAACTTTCTGAAAGCTTTGTGAAACGTGGATATATAATCCAATTCGGTGAGAATATCCATTAAAATAAAAGGGCCGAAGAAGCCGAACAACGTAAATATAATGTAAAGGCACGAAAGTTCATTTTTAAAATTAAATATATATTCAAATAATTGTGCGAAGCGACCAATTCATGATCAAGGTTGCAACAACTGGTTCCGTGGGTTCGAACGGAACTTGGTGCCTGGTTTAATTTGCAACGATGCTATAATTGGTCAAAAACCAGTTGGACTGAGAATGAGTGCCGGTTCAATTTGGATCAATGCTATAACTGGTAAAAAATGAACTGGTTATAACTCGTGGAAAATTGGTCATCACATGATTTTTCTTTTCTTCCTATTTTTTAAAAGAAAATTGAATAACTCAAATATTATTTTGGTGTTATAAATGTTGGGGTGTGGGGTCATGGATTTCACTTAATGATCAATGGCTATAACCTCCAATGGTTTCATATGTAGATTAATTTTTTGTTTGACATTGTAACTCTTGAAAAGGTTTGATGTTTATAAATAGAGATCTAACACAAAATTGGTGGCATATGAAAGTCTATATGAATAAGAATTCTCTCCTACTTCTCATTTACTACACTTCTCTATTGCTTCTATTATATTGCTCATATCTTGAATTATTTTTGTAACATTTTATTAGCATGAATTGGCCACGAAGATTTGATGTATAGACTCCTTGTAAAGTAATGTTTTTAATTTTATTTTATTCTGTTATTTATCTTATGCTATTTTATTTATACTCATTTTATTTTTTAATTCTCATTTTTTATGTTATATTATTACTTTACTTTTATTTTATTAAATTTTCTACTATTCAATATTTTATTGTGTTATTTTATTTATTGTTGTTATATTTTATATTTTTATCTTTTATTTATATTATTTAGGGTTAAGGTATATTTTCACTCCAGAAGTTTTCTCGGAGGAGCGTATTCACCCTGGAAGTTTTTGGTAGAGTAATTTCACTCTGGAAGTATAAAATTGTAGCAATGTTGTCATTATTTAACGGTGAGGCAAAAAACATCTATTGTAATATCCAGTTTTTTGATAACTGGGTACAACTGCTAGATAAGTATCTAAAACTTAACTAAGGGTCCAAAGAATGAAAGGAAAGAAAAGGAAAAGAAAGGAAGAGTGAAAATGCCTTTCCGCTAAGCGTAAAAAAGTGAGGGTAAAATTGTTATTTTGAAAAAGTAAAGGACTAAAGAATCAAATTGGAAATTCAAGGAACCTAAGTGTCATTTAAAAATGGGACTAAAGTGGTATTTTGAAATTCAATGGACCAAATTGCTATTTATAAAATTCTAGGGCATTTTGGTAATTAAAGAAAAGTCAAACGGCATTTTGGTCAAAGTTTGACCAAAATGTCAAAAAATTTCAATTGAGGCCCAATTCATATCAAAATGACAAAAATAACCTTTACGAAAATTTTAAAGATTATTTAATATTTGGATATTTAATAAATAAGTAATCAAATTTAATTATATATAATTTCAGAAGAGGGAAAAATAGCTTGGAAATTTTAGTTATTTATAAAATTATTTCGAAGAAAAAGTCAGAGATAGTTTCCAAAGAAAATGCTAAAAAAAACCCTGAAATTGGTTTTTCTTCAAAAATTAATTAAAGGCAATTTTGGAAGTAGAATGAGGAAAGAAAAATTATAGAAGTATTTTATGAATTTTGGAAATTTTTAATGACCCTACTCAGGTTAAGTGATAAATGAATTCTCAAAAAGTAATTCTGGCTAGATAAAGTAACTTTGAGGTAGCTAAAGCAGCTTTATTTTCATAAAGCAGATTGTGTAGATTGAATTTTTCCACATGTCACCTTCTAATGGTAAGATGAAAAGTAGAAAATACATTTTAGCCATGTGTTAGAATATCTTAGAGTAAAGTTACTTTATCAATCCAATCGGTCCCACATGACTTTACTCGTGTAGATTTTTTTTAAGAAATTTCCAAGAGTAGCTAAGAAAGGGATGAATGACTTAGATTTTATCCCTTAGCATGATCATATTTAAAGTCAAAAAGTAAGAAGAGTTTATATCCATGTGGTAGAAATTATCAACAAAAAATCATCTGATCAATGTATTAGGCCCCACAAGTTTAATGACATGTGATTATCTTCATATACAATCTTTGAAGACCACCTCCACCTCAATATTTTCATTCAAGGCACCAAAATAGAGAGGAGAACCATGGAGAGCAAAGAGGAAGCAAGGAGAGCAAGTTTCAAGCTAAATCTCAAGGTAAATCCATGTTCCAAGCTTGAAATCTCCTACATTCTTGATCCTTAGGCTCTTCTCTCCAATTCTATCAGTTTATTTTTCTCTAAAAATGATTGTGTGGGCTGTTATGAAGATGATAAAGTTTAGGTTTTGAGAGAGGAAACTAAGAAAGAGAAGGATTTAGAGGAAAGAGTTGTTAGAAAACAACTCTATACTTGATTTGGAACCTATTAATGGTTGTTTTGTGTTGATTTGAGTTGTATTGAAACTGTTGGCATGAAACCCTATAAGGGGAGGTGTTGCATGAACTGGGGCTGATCATGTATGAATGATTTTGTGATAAATAATGGTTAGGAAATGGTTTAAAAGTAAGATTATGCAAGTGTATAAGAAACAAAGTCGAAAAATCACATAGAGAGGTTTTGGGATATTTTTAAGTGTTTTAATGCTTGATATTGGTTTGTTGTTAATTCCAAATGCATTATGATGATGTGTAGGAGTTTAAGTGATAAAGGGATGTTTCAAAGAGCAAGGAACAAGTCACCAAACTCAAGTGAAAAGCTAAAGACTTAAGGTAGAAAATTATCTAACTTTTACATTTACATTGCTATTGGTTATTAATTGTGTGTTTTCCATGTTGATACTATATGATTGGTGAAGAAGTCTTTGTTTGATAATTGATGATACGCCTTGGCAAAGTGAAAATGTAAGAACTTGAGGTTAGTGTTGCATGTTTAATTTTCATGGCTTTTTGTCATTGAACATTAATGATTAGTCAGAGATATTTGCTATTGAGATTCCATGAATTTCATTATCCCATGATAACCCCTTCTAGGGTCAAGATCAAGAGCAAAGGCAAAGGAGTAAAGGTAAGATTGAAGTTGAATGGCAAGCCATGTGGAAAGCTTGTACAAGTTGATTATGTGAACTTTTGGGTAATTGTAGCTTAAACTTCTACACTATGAAGTATGATGTATGTGATGTTAATAGACCAAGAATGCTAACTTATGAGGTGAATTGGTTATAAGCATAGAAAGAGGAATTGCAAGCATGTAAAGTAACATGAAAGGGTCCAAAGCCCTTAATAGGTATTCAAGTTGAGGTAACAGTGAAAAGTAGCAAATGAAGTCCAATTGGTATAATATTTTCTAGAAAAATAGCTCACATGCAAGCTTTTAATGAGTCTAATTTTGCTAAAATTTGACTTCAATACAGAAAGTTATGGCGGTCCAAAGTTAGAAGAAAAATCTGAAAAATTGAAAAATGACCAAATGAATAGTATTTTCCATGGATTTTTTTTGTAATGGTTGGCTAAGAAATTGGACAAATGGATATTTTTCCCTTGCAGGGAACTTAATGAGACTCAATTAGAGACATGAACCACTTAATTTAGATTTTTCTAGATTTAGTTATGAATTTTTAAAGTTGGCTAAAAAAATGAAATTTACCAAGTGAATAGTACTGATGAACAGTACTTTTGTAAAGTTTTAAAATTTCACTTGGTTAGTTAATTTTAGCAGTGGATGGCCATAAAGTGGTTCATAATTTGTCTCTAATATAAAATGATTATCAGTTTATTTCCTTGGTTCTTGCTAGAATGTGGCGATAGAATGTTAGATTTTAAGTGAGAGAAAATGAGAAAGAGAGGGATTTAGATAAAATGATTGTTACCAAAACAACTATGTGGAAGTTAAGGAGTTGATTGGATTGAAGCTTATATGAATCTTGGGAATAATGAAACCCTAGGGGTGTTGGATTAGAATGTACATCACATAGCAACATTTTAAAATTTTCTAATCCCCGTATGGATTTATCAAAGGCATTTAGATTAAGGAGATAGAGTCATACCTTTTACATTTTGAATTCGAAGCATCTCACGCGTTTGGATCTCTTCAGATTCCATGACCTTCCACGTTCTTTATTCTGATCATGAGGAGCCGACGCTCTTGACCGTCTCCCTCTACCGGTATCCACGTGAACAGTTCAACGCTACTTCCCTTGTGAAGCTCTTGAATTCAAGCCTTCTCCATCTCCATGAGGAAGGAAGAGGTTTAGCTACTCATAGGACACATCTCAATGCTTCCAATTGGAGAATATTGATGCATATGGTCTGGAAGTAAAAGATGAAGGGAAGAAAAATGATTGCTAGGGTTTTAGTGTGTGGAAGAGGAGAGGAAATGAGATGAAAAAAAAATTTTGTATCTGGCTACTACCTCCCCTCATTCTGTGCGAAAATTACCCTAAATAGGGTTTCTTAACCATTATGGGTCGGGTTCATAACATGGGTCGGTTATTCTTTCCATTTAGAGCCTGATCTGGTTGCTAATTCACCATTTTCGCCGCGGCGAGCCTCTCTCGAGAGCACTTTTCTTGCCTGCTTGAGTTTGACCGCGGTGAACTATTCCAAAGCTACTTCCTTCCATTCTTTGTTAGAGTTCCTGAAATGAAATAGCAAAGATTTGAAGTATCGCTTGTAATCATTCTACCTCTCCACTACAAGAATAGAATATAAATCAAGAGGGCTTTGGAGGTTAAAATGGATGATGGAAATCATAGGCAATGAATTGAAGTAATGGAAGGAGTTCTTGAGTACACAGTATTATTGAAAACATTTCAATGCTTCTGTAATGCAAGCGTTCAAAAGATTGATTGTATTCAGGCATATATATAAATTTTATCAAACACATCTCTCTTTATTGTTCCTTTTTCTCCTATTTTTTTATTTTTTTATTTTGTTTTATTTATTTTATTTTTTTGAGAGAGAGAAAGTATAACAATCAACATATACTTTCTACAAATTTCATACTTGCATATAAGGATATATGTTCCAATGCCGGTACTCAAGTGGGTAGCAAAGGTCAATTTTTTTTTTGTTTTGGGTTTGTGTTTGGGCAAATTAAGGGTTTTGAAATGAAGGCCTCTATCATTTTCAAAAAATATTGGATCATAAAGCTTTGATTAAGAATCAAGATGAATTCTAGAGAGATTAGAAATCAAGACTGACCCATATAAATCAAAAGGAGTTAGGCCCAATTATCCTCACGACAAGGCTAACATCTCAATTAGGCAATCTCAAGGATTAAAAACGCAAAGAGTCAACTCAAAAAATGCATCAACACTAACCCTTTGTTAATAGCTTGAAAATACAATTACCCAAAAGCTTTTATCCCTTGAAACCATGAATGATTTTCTAAATACATTATCCGTGAAAATCAGATTATGTTGCATGCTAAAGGTATTAAAGGCATCAAGTTAAGAGGAACTTTTTATTTGAAATTCAAAACTTTTTTTTGGCACTGAAGGTTTCACTGCGGCTAACAACCAAGTTAGTCGTGATGAACCACACTTGAGAGGATGGTTATGTGTGCATGGTTTTGCTACGATAAAACCATAAGTTGGTCGTGGCGAACACACTCGAGAGTTTGAATGCTTTATTTTAACAACTTTGGCCGCGGCTAACAAACAAGTTGGTCACAGCGAAAGTGGTTTGAGAGCAAAAATGAAGTCCAAAACCTCCTAAAAATCAATTTCCTTTTGGAAAAAAAATTTAGAAATCTGAAAATTTCCAAAGTTTTAAGCAAAAATGACCCAACAATGAACCGTTCAAAAGTTTCATTTGCGTTTTAAAATATGGAGTAAAGCTTGAAAAAACCTAAATCCCCCCACATTTAAATCACGCATTGTCCTCAATGATTAAAGGGAAGGACTTAAACAGAAGAAGTGCGGTATTCACAAGCAATACTGTAAGATCATGCAAGAATGCTGATCCTACCCAGTTGGTACACATGATAAAACTTTTGTTGTCGTAATGCAATGAAAATGGATCAAAAAGATTTGTGATTTACAAGGATTGCACTATAGGGTGCAACCCCAGGGTCGTTCTCTACGGAGCTATTTATGTACCACTATTTACTAGCTTGTGTTTAGGTTCGCTTTATAAACGAAAAACTGTTGTTGATTCAAAATTGCTATCTACCTAAAACTAATTACAAGATGAAATTTCTTTTTGGTAGTTTTGGATTGAGTAGAACAGTGAAAGCAGAGTTGAAACGTAAAAAGTGTTAGATGATGGATTTCCTTTTAAAAATGAATTAGGCTATCATAGTTCACAAAAGATTAGGGAAAGAAGTAGTTTTCACACTAAGTTTCGTAATGAAAACCCCAACAACTCACTGGGTCAGAAATTCCATGTAATGAACTCCATTCCATAAAACCCTTTAAAAACACTTAGTGTGTGTATGGAAGTCGCAAGGTGCAAAATTCAACTTAACACAATATTACCTCTAAAATCAAACACAACTAGGAAGATAAAAGAGAGCAATAAAGATTTCATTGAATAGGTAGAAATGAGACTTCACTTTACCATGTGAAACACAAAGCAAGTTTAATACACAAAATAATCCAAGTTGGCTCGACTGAGACCAAGTATTTACGCACAAATTATAAGTCCTAACTCAGCAACTATGTAATCCATAACATAAATACAGATTGAAAACTAATACTCCCCTTTCAGAACATCGAACTCAGGCAGAGTTCATCTCCAAGAGGAAGGGAGATGCTCAGCTACCCATGTGAAGTGGAATCGGACTTCGGATGGATGATTTGAGATGCATGGATGGATTACGGGTGAGATGGGATGAGATTATGGTTTTGTGAGTAGAGAGAATGAGAAAAATGTAGATGAGTGTGATCTCTACCTCCTTCTTCTGTCCCCCCTAAAACTTACCCTATTTGGTGTGTATTAACCCTCCAGGGTCGGATCCAAGAAGGTGGGTCGGGTTTTGTTTCCATTTGGAGCCTGATTCATTACTGCTGCGCGATATTCGGCACGACGAACTTGAGGTTTCACTGTGGTGAACCTCTCCTGAGAGTTCTTACTCACTTGATTGAACTTTGGCCACTGCGAACTTTCCTAGAGCTGCTTTCTCATGATCTTGTTCAGAGTTCCTGTAATAAAATAGTAAATATTTGTAGTATCACTTGCTCATGATGGAAATTAAGCACAATTATATCATTATTCATGACAGATGCACCCAAAATCACGCTAATCAAGATGAACAACTCTAAATCTCAAATTAAGCACAAGAAGGGTCATGAAGGGCTAAAATTAAATCAAAAACTCTGGAAAGTCTAGCACAAATGTAGTACAAATAATACTCAATCAAATTCCCCCACACTTAAACCTTTGTACTCCTGGACAAAGCTTTTCAAAAACTTTAAAATGATCAATGCATTAAAAATGTATCCTCATGAGTCCTGGACTACAGAATTTAGTAAAAACATTTGTCAAGGAATTAACAAGGATAATGGCAGAGACAATAGTAAATTGATCCCTAAGAGAGTTCAATTCAAAAGATTGAATAAAAGAGACTTCATCTCAAAAGGTAGAAGTGTTTCTCTCTAAGCTTACTAGGTAAGGACAATTTTACTCATGGTTTGCATTAATCAAATCTCTACCATAGACTTGTAATTATTCTACCTCTCCACTACAAGATCAATATAATGTGAATCAAGAGGGCTTTGGAGTTTAAGATGGATGATGGGGGATAAAGATAATGAAAAGAAGTTCTTGAATACACAACACTAAAGGAATCTAATCATGTCAATGCGTTTACAAGACTTTAGAGAAATACATATTCAAACTTTACTACTTTTCTCTTTATTTCTCTCCCTCTTTTCTTTTTCTTCCTCTTGTTTTTTTTTTGCTTTTTTAAAGATAAAAGTATGAACCACAATTTGATCAAAATATGCTTGCATATACAAATATAGTTTTCCAAATGCTGGTTTCCAAGATTGATGGGCTCAAAAGGGTAACAATGGATGAATTATGTTAGGCTTATGTTTGGGCAAAATGTAAGGGTTTTGAAATGAAGGCCTCTATCATTTTCACAGAATATTGGATCATAAAGCTTTGATTAAGAATCAAGACAAGTTCTAGAGAGATTAAAAATCAAGATATACCCATACTAATCAAATGTAGTTAGGCCCAATTGTCCTCACGACAAGGCTAACGTCTCATTTAGACAGTCTCAAGAATTAAAAATGCAAAGAGTCAATTCAAAACTGCATATACACTTATCATTTACTAATAACTCGAAAAACACAATTAACCAAAAACTTTTATCCCTTAAAATCATGCATCAACTTCCCAATGCATTGTTTATGAAAATCATGGTTTCATATGTTTGGTCAGGAGTGTTTAAGGCATAAAGGTAAGTTGAACCTTTTATTTTAAAATTCAAAACCTAAATTAGATCTTTTTATATATATGCACTGAAGTTTCGCCATGGCGCAACCATAAGTTGGTCGCGGTGAACCACACCCGAGAGGGTGGTTCTGTGTGCAAATGGTTTCACCGCGGCACAACCATAAGATGGTTGCTGGGAAACTCACCCGAGAGGTGAATTGCCTTATTTGATGACTTATACCGTGGCGAACAACAAAGTTGATCGTGGCAAAAAGGGTCCGAGAGCAAAAATTGCAGTTCAAAACCTCTGGTAAATCAAAAATTTTCGGAAAACAATTTAAGAAACTTGAAAATTTCGAAAGTTTTAAGCAAAGTGGCCCAACATTTAACATTCCAAAAATTCCAGTTGCATTTTAAAAATCAAGGTAATGCTTGGAAAATTTAAATCCTAAATCTCCCCCACACTTAAATCAAACATTTTCCTCAATGATTGAAGGGATAGATTTAATCATAGAGAAAGCGTGGAATTCGCAAGCAATACTAGAAATTCATGCAAGCATGCAACGGAATTTGGGAAAACAGCATAGGAAACATCTATACATATATATATACAGCTGTAAGAAAAACAAGTTCACAAAAGCATCCAGTATAACTGTATCAAAAGTTCAACAGAAAAGAAAAGTAAAAATATAGTCCTCCCCCTGCATGGCCGAGTCGCCCTCAGAATCCACCTCGGCAGTAGCCTCCTCCTCTCAACTCCCTACGCCTCTCCGCCTCTCTAGATGGTCCGGCTCCTGAAGGCCCTGCACTGCTAATATCATCTTCCTCTAGGGGTAGCTGGAAGTGTAAGCTTTGCACAAGCAAGGCTCCATCCTCCTGCGATACCTCCATTCCCTCTTGAACTGCTGAAGCATCGAGACTCTGAACTGCTAGAAATCAGCAGCTAGGCTCTCTAGTGTAATAGGGACAGGAGATGCTGGGTGAACGTCTGGTGCCTGGGGTGCTGGAGCCTCCTGATCCTCAGCCAGCAGATTGTCAATGTAGGGCTTAGGCTGAGGTGCAGGAGCTTGATGAATCCTCTCATATATGAAAGCAGGGCAGGGGCAAACGGATGGTCCTAAGGGTGCTCAAGAATCTCCAACTTAACGAACATATCATAAATGAGATGCGGAAAGATGATGGCCTTCATGGTTTTGGAAGTGAGGATGACATCACGAAGGTTAGAGTATTTGAGGGTGGATATGTTGAAGCCGATCCCCTGCATCAACATGTAAATGCAGAGGGCCTGCTTATTTATGAGGTTCGCTAAGTGGCTGGTAGGGAGGATGTTACTACAGACTAGGTGGATAAAGGGTTTCATCTTAGGACGATACTCGGAATGGCGAATATACATCTCAAACCTATGAGGAATATGCCAACACATCCTGGGAAGGCATAAAGTCTCAGTAATCTCATCCTCAGGGAGCTGACTCATGAACTAAACGTAATGATCATGTTCGGCAATGGGTAAGGTGAAGTGGGTGTGGATGGTGCTATGATTTACCACGTGTGCTAACCTAGTGCCTATGCAATCGATAAATTAGCGGACTCATGGCGGTATTTAGCGTAAAAATGATGGACGAATGCGAGGTTACCCTGGGTACGCTAGCGGATAAGGCCAGACTCAGTAATACATCGAACGAAAGGATGAGTGGTAGGGGTCAATGGGAATGAGTATTCCTTGACCAAAGGATGCTTCTCAGTCAACTCTAAAATGTCCTCGAAGGACTATGATGGTTCGGGATCAGGGCTAGGGGACTCTACTACATTAGGTAGCTTGGTTCTAGGTATGATTACTATCTAGACACAAAAATAAAAAATAAAAACAATAAAAACACAAGTTAACTCAGGTGAAAAGTAGCTGCAGCTGAAGTTGGCTGCGGTGAAAATTAGGATTAGTCACGGGGAAATATTAACTTCATCTCGGCGAAAATCGCAGAACTTGAACCATAACAGCGGCGAAAACACTGAACAGAAATTGAAAGGAAACAAAATAGAATGGAAAATTGAAGGTTGAGATTACTTACTCTAGATGACGAGATGGTAGCGACAACGGAGAATGATCGGAAATGACAGAGAGAGTACAGAGACCGATGGCGAAAGCTTAAAAAGAAAGAATTGCAAAAGAACATAAAAAGAAAATTGGCGGTAGATGAAGAGACACGATTTTTCACCGCAGCGCAACCAATCTTTGGTCACAGCGAAAAACCTTAGAAGACGAAAAGTCTCAATGTTGGTCACGGCGAAAAACCAAGTTCGTCGCGGCGAACACGTCCCAAGAGGACACACTTGACAGACAACAAGTTTGGCCGTGGCGAAAATATTATTTCATCACGGCGAAACATCACAGAGAAGAAAACTCACAGAGATGGGAACACAAAAACACAATATAACAACCAGCACCTAGTCCTAGAACTTCAACTACACATGAAGAACATTCTTAAAGCAAGACCCCTTTCAGGAACCTCTTGAAGAAGGCTAATTACAAATTAAGGGATTTTTATTAAATTGAAAATCACCATAAAAGAGAAAAATAACTAAGCTAATCCTACTGGCTATGTTCCTCCCCCACACTTGAATCATTCAAATTTCACGAAGTAATCATCAAAAGATAATAGTAAATGATCATGTTAGGGAAAGGAACAACCTGAAAATCATGGCGGTTTGTGAGTCTTTTCGGTGTGCCCATGCTCATCTTTTGTATTTCCAAGCATAGCATGCACGGGTACAACTGACTCAACTGAAGTCTTATATAATGATCCTACAAAATCAAATAAAATACCTCTCCCAAAGGTGTCATCACTGTTTATACGGGGTAAGGCATTCATGCACTTGTCAGTGACATTCACAGAAGGTGTGTATGGCATGGAAAGCATGCTATCAACCGATATGAGATGAGTGCATGTTTCAATCGTTTCACAAGAACATAATGGTGGATCAGGGGGTTCATAAGGAATTTTAAAATCTTTTTCAGCAAATGATGCACATGAATGAAGGCGTGAACATGCAAATTCATTTTCCATTTCCACTTCAACACATGCATCATCAATAACAACATCAATAGCATTAACGCTCAGCAGAGAATAGTCCTCATATGGATGTTTCATGGCCCCATACATATTAAAATGGATCTTACTTTCTCCTACTTCCATTGATATGCTACCCTCTTTCATGCTAATAATGGTGTTAGCGGTCCTCAAGAAGGATCTGCCCATTATCAAGGTGGACTCACGCATGGATTCATTATACATATCAATCACATAGAAGTCAGTAGGAAAAACTAAGTCCTTGACCTGTACTAAGATGTCCTCAACTACCCCATCTGGATACCTAATCGTCCTATCCGCTAATTAGAGTACTACAGATGTATGCTTCAAATTTTTGACTCCTAAAGCTTGATAGACAGATTTAGGCATTACATTAATTGTGGCCCCTAGATCTAGCAATGCTCCCCCTATGGTTATTTTACCTATAGTGCATGGGATGGTGAAAGATCCAGGGTCCTAACACTTCACTGGTATTTGGGATTTAAACAAGGCTGAAACATTAAAGCTTACTTGGACCTTTTCATTTGGTCTAAACTTCCTTCTGTTGGTGCATAGGTCCTTAAGGTATTTGGCATATGTGGGGAACTATTTTTACTAAGTTAAGCAATGGGATATTAACCTCTACCTTGCTAAACAAATCATAAACTTCCTTTTCACTTTTCTTTTTAGCTAATTTCTTACTCATTAAATATGAATTGGGAAAAGGGAGTTCACAATGTTTACCTCTTTACTTTTGGATGAGGTAGAACCATGCTTGCTTCCTTTCATGTTTGAACTCTTAGGTCCCTTGCTCTGAAGTCATTTTCTCTTCTTCTTGTGAGGAAAATTCTCCTTTGAAAGTAATGCCTCCTCTTTAGCACTTTCACTCTTCTTCCCCCTTGCAGCAGCTTGAGGAAACTCTTCAAATTCACTGGCTTCTCCTCTCTTCTCCTCTTCTTCCTCATCATTAAACTTCACTTGCTTCCCACTTCTCAAATTTATGGCATTTAATCCTTTGGGATTGATGACGATGTTTGAAGGTATGGAGCCACCTCTCCTCACTTGTTGTTCACTCAAGTTGTTGGAGAGTTAAGTGATAAAGGAGTTTAGATTTTCTGCTTTTGTTTCCCATTGCTCCATCCTTTTCTCCAAAGAGGCATACCTTGCATCATTCTTTGAGGAATCCTTTTGAATTAGTGAGGCTAGTGAATTAAACTGGTTGGCGGTGGAAGCCTTCTCCTCTTTGATTATCATCAGTGTAACACTCCTTATTTTCCCATATAAGCTTCATATTAGATCACTATTGAACCACTTTAGGGCCTTAGATAACTTAAATTAACCAAAGAAGTGAACTTGAAAATTTCATTTTCAGGTTACTATTGACTTGGTCATTTTTCAGATTTTTGGCCCAACTTTGAAAAATCATAACTAATTCTAGAAATATTGAAATGGAGTGGTTTAAATTTCTATTTGAAGCTTATAAAGTTATCTATAGGGAAAAAAATACTCACTGGTTCCAAAACTTGCCCAATTGATACAGTTTATTTCATGGAAATCACTGTTCATTTGGTAACTTTCCAGTTTTCCAGATTGTTCTCTTAAATTTGGAAAATCATAACTCCTTATCTACACATCCCAATTTAAAAAAATTTGGCTCATTTTAAAGCTTAGGATGTGTAGTATTTAACTGCAAAGTTTCAGCTAAATCGAAGTTTGTTTGCTATTTTTCACCATCAATTGAAAACATGGCAGTTTCTAAGATTTTGGAACCTTTTACTTGAAAACTTGCCATTTCTAAAATTTTATTAAAACCTCTTTTGATCATTTTTAAAACTTCTCTTAATGCATGCCTAACTTGTCTTTTGAATGTATTCATGCATGAATTCACATTTAATCACTATTTATCATGTAGAGGCTTAATTTACATAACTACAACAATCCTCAACATAACTTCAAACATAATTCATAATTTCTACAAGCAAGCTCATAATGTCATGCCAACTTCAATCACCATAAACCTTGCTCTTACCCTTGCTTGTGCTTGTACCTAAAATGGTTAGTTGGGGAGGATGAGATTTCAAGGAAATCCCAGTAGTAAACACTCTAATAATACATCTACATGCATGATTATTAATGAAATCAAGTATGCCATGTAACAAGAACAATCAATCAAGTTTTCAAGTCAAGACAATCATTGCATAACAACCATCATGCTTTCACACAAGTAAGGTTTCATAATTTAAATGGCTACAACCACACAACAAACATGGCAATTAATACATATATAAATCAATGCAAAGTAGATGCCAAAGTTAGGAGTGTTGCTACCTTATCTTCTTAATTCCCCCTTGAACTTGAAGCTCTCTTGTTAATCTTTTCCAATCATTTCTTTGGTATTTAAACTTCCTAAGCATTACACAAGAACATATCCATCATTCTCAAATCATCATCAACACAAAAGAATTATAAAAACGTAATATAGCCTCTCTTGTCCTTTTAAGTACCCTAAAACTTTGTAACTTGTTCTTATGATTTCTAATGCTTCCCAACACTTTTTCTCACTTATACCCGACACAATTTTGCCTTCTAAACTCAATGGAAGCATCAAAATCATCAAAATCTAGCTCCTTCCCCACCATCACAGATCTGGTCGAAAATCTTCCACAAGCACAATAAGATGATTTCTCAAACTTTTAACATATATACCAACATATTCTTGATCCCAAATTCATTTGTCATGCATTATCTAGCTCAAAAACAACTCTTCCTTATTAAGTATAGAAATGGACAGCACCTCCCCTTAGGGTTTGAGATTCCAAAAATTTATACAACCATCAAACCCAAGCAATATATACATCAATCAACTCCTTAACTTGCATAGAGTTGTTTGGTACCAATATTTGATCCAAATCCCTCTTTTTCTCATTTTTCCCACAAGAACCCTAATATTTCAGTAGCCAAAATCCAGCATAAATCTAAAAACTAAACCGATAGAAGTGAAGAGGAAGTTCCAAGGAGTAGAAATATATGAAAGATTTCATCATAACTCAACTTTACCTTGGATTTTTGGAGCTTTCTCTTTTTAGGTCTGGTTGTGCATGAAAATTGGGCTGGAAAATGGAGCAAAAATCTAGTCATAAGGGCTTTAATGGATGTGAAGATTAGGTGGATGGTAGAGATTGAATCTTGTAAATTAAGACAAGATCCAAGAGTCCATATGCCACCACCACACCTTACACTTAGCTTCTTCTCATTGGTCTTCGTAAAGTGGTCACAATGGCCTGCACATGGGTTAAAAATCTGGTTGGAACTTTGGTTACACTAACCAAACCAATTGCCATTCGGTTACTTCTACCGATTATACTTTTTACCGGTAAACATAACTTTATTCCGGTAAATTTTTCTCTGTTTTTCTGGAGATGTTTATTCATCTTTTAATCTCCATATTTCCTTTACTAATATTGCAAAATATTTATCCAAAAAACCCCTGAAATTTGTCCAAAATTAATAGGGTAATTTTATCCTGTCGAAAATCCCTGAAAAACATATTTCCGATGGGCAAATAACTTTTAGGGCATTAAAAATTTCTATAATTTTCACTGATACTCTAGCCCTTTCCTTTCATCAAATTTCCCTCCAGATTATCCATAATTAATTTTTAAAGAAAATCCATCTTCAGGATTTCCGGATCTTTTTCCATCCGTTCTGGGAATTCGCCTTAATTGTATATTGGGCAATAATATTATAAAATATTATAAATTTTAATTTAATTTTTCTATGCCCTGAACTCAACTGATTAAGGTCTCCTGGCACCTCAAATAATTATTTTCGGCTATTAAATCTTCAAAATTCTATAAATAAAAATCTAGGCCGATTTTCAGCAATCTGTCGAATCTCTGTTAATCAATGAGTTTTACTATATCTTTTGGGCATCTGTGACTTTTTCTAATATTTTGGTCAACTTTTTGACTTTATCAAATGGCCAAAATGCCCTTTGATTTGACTAAGCCACAAATTGCAAACTTATGTCGTTGGTTTTGAAAATGGATCAGGAATATTAATTGTGATTTCCAAGGATTGTACAGTGACAACCCCAGGGTTGTTCTCTTCGGAAGCTACTATTGCGTACCAATAGCCACTAGCTTGTGATTATGCTTGTAATGCAAATGCAATCAGTTTTTAAATCAAGTTATGCTATGTAACTAAACTAATTACAAAATAAAATTTGTTTTTGGTATTTTCTGGTGGAAAAGAAGGTAAAGACAGATTGAAATGTGAAAAGGGTATGTGATGGTGGTTTCCTCTTGAAAACAAATTGCGTCATCATAGTTTGCAAAGGATTAGGGAAAGCATCGACTTTCGCACTAAGTTTCGTAATAAAAAATCCCAACAACTCGGTGGGTCAGAAATCTCATGAAATGAACTCCATTCCATGATATCCTTTAAGAGCACTTAGTGTGTGTACGTGATAACTCCCCATTATAACTATAATTTAAGACATATTTTAATATATTTGGGGAGTTATTAATGCAAAATTAAAAGGATTATAAATGATTTTGATAGAATATGAATTGATCACATGAATTAGGAGATTTTATTGCAATTTTATTAATTTTAGAAATATTTAGGGTTAAAGAAAAGAATAAAAAGATTTTTTGATACTTTTTTCTTGTTTTGTTATTTTATTACTATTATTAATATCATTATTATTATTAGTAATATAGTATTTGCATGAAACTAACAGGAAAACAGTGTCGTTGTGGCGTAAGGAAGCTAACCACTCGGATTCAATTGGAGACGACGTCGTGCAGAGCTAGAGGCAAGGGTTTTTTGGTTGGGATGCAGCAGCTGAAAACAAAAACCTAACAGAAAAACAGATTCTCAGCGGCTGGAGGCAAAATTTTCGGCGGCACAACAGTTTCAGCATCAACGAGAACCAAGGACAGCGCTAACAACAAAAACAAAATAGGCGCTGGATTTAAAACACAAACAGAACGAGAGATTAGCGGCATGCACGAGAAGAGAAGCCATCTTCTGTGGAGAGATCAACTCTGGACACGCCACGCAAGGAGTGAGTTACAGTTTTTATTGGCACCACGGAGAGCTTTTCGGGAGAGCATCAGTTTTGCGGCAGCTGGAATCACGGGAAGCAACAGATTTTAAGGCGAGCATCATGAGAGGCTCTGGGAGAACGAAGAGAGAGCTGGAGCAAGAACTTCTAGACGGCACTGCGTAGGTGAGAGCTTGAGAGAGCATCGCCTGAGCTGAGAGCTAAAGCTTTAAGGACGAGAACTGCAGAAGCAGAGTTGTGAGACAGTTTTGGAGGGCACTAGAGCTTCATTCTTCAGCAAGAGATTGGCGGCACTACTGAAGCTGAGAAGCAACAGAGTTTCGACGCAGAGAGGATGAGAGTTCACTGCTGTGCGTGCTGCGAAGGAGGAGACGGCATCGTGAGCTTCAGCTGTCCGTGACCCCGAGGAGCTGCTGTGCTTGTCGATGAGCTGAACAGAGAAGACATCGCTGCTGTTGGAGTTGTGGATCACGTCAACGAGAGAAAAAGAAAGAGAAGGCAACATTTGGCGTTTCTTCTGAATTCCTTTATCCTCTCTTTGAATTAAATTCTTCAATGTTTTGCTCTTGTGGTTCAAATGTTTAGTGGCTAAGTAATGTGTTCTAGGATTATTTTGAACCTTTGCATGGATTGAGATTGAATAATACTCTCTTTGGTGATTAGTGACAATTATATGTTAATTTTATCTTGTGCTTAACGCTTCTAATTGATTGGCCATCACTTAGATTGATTTGTTCAATTGAATTAAGCTTGAGAGAGTTAATTTAATTGCAGAACTTAGATAAAATTATGCTAGACTTGAAGTTTAAATAATCAAATGGATAGTTTGTTAGTAACATAGAGATATAGTTATTAACCTAGCATTGTCATATTAAGGTTGTTGCGTAATGATTATTTTCCTTTAACTGTAGCAAGAGAT
>JANTPZ010115584.1:0-13467 GCA_025593235.1 Vachellia pachyceras
CTTCTGACAGTCTAACATCCTCAAGGAAATAAGGAAGTGGGATGGCAGATTTTATACCATAATATGCTGAGAAATTCCTGGTCCTCTAGATGCCCTAGACACCTTAGATAGTTCCTTCTCAATATCTTCCTGTAAAGTTAATCAGTGAGAGATAGCATCAATATGATATAATTCCATACATCCATGTATTCATTGATGTCAAAACACTTTAAGTGAATGCATAAAGAGATTAATGGGTGAAACAAACCCTTAAGAAGTATACAGGACAGTATCGTTTGTTCTTCTTCTTCACAGCCAAAAGGTCTGACTGTAAGAGTGTAAGAATATTAGTTAAAGAAGTAAAAGGGTTTATTAAGAACCACCACAGATTTAATTACTAAAAGGACACTGTATGCATTTTAGTGGTTATCGGATGGAAAAAAAAATACTAATTACGTATTCAGTGGGGGCTAAAGTTAATTAGCTAACAAGAGGCTGAGTGCAAGAAGATGCGTTGGAATCAATAGTGATAGAATTATAACATTATATATATGTCTGCGTGAGACAGAGACATGCTCACTTGCACTATTTATGCATTATAAACATCACAACCCTCCCTCGGTTTCTCCAATTCAAGAGAAACATTTTTTTCTTTGAGAGAGAGAGAGAGAGAGAGACCACCCATATAATGCAAGATAGTGTGTTACACTATATTTGCACCAGCATAATTATGTTCAGAGATCTTAAATTTAACAAACAAGATAATATACCTGAAAAACAGGAACTCCATCAAAACCACTCTTACTGGCTGCTCTTAGCTGTTAAAGATGAGGAACATTATGAGACACAAACTTACATCTCAGCACTCCAATACTAGATTTATAATTTCTTCAAGTAAAATTGAGTATTAGTTGTGCCACAACGCCAACTAACACACTGAAGGTTGCAAGCGTATCAGATTGAAGCTTCTTTATTCTTATCATTTATATTCTTGTCAATTAGCTCAACTTTAAAGTATTGTTACTGTCTGTCAATAAAAATACACCTGAGGGCTTGTGGACCAGAGAGAGTGAAACTTGTACAAGAATCATAGGGCATTCTAACCTCTAAAGCGTTCTTTATCTGAACAGGATCTGGCAAAAATCGGAATGCAATGCCTTCAACCTTTAACATATATACCTACACGGCAAGAAAGTATATCGTTATGTAAAAAGAGGCTTGAAAAAGGAAATTTCCCGTTATAAGGTGCATTTCAGTCGTGACTGGCATGGGGACCCCTGCTTAAAAGGGTGGACAAGGGGACATGGCCATATAAAGTATAAACCACAGGCATATGTTCAAAGAACATGACTAATTGGCTTATAATAAATATATTGAATGAGAAAAAGGATCAATTACTCTAGCTCTCCCTAGAGATGTCTAATACAACACTCCACCTCTGTTTTAAAAAACTCTAGCTCTCCCTAGAGATGTCTAATACAACACTCCACCTCTGTTTTAAAAAGTTGAACTAATTCTCCTGAAGCTAACGTATGGGCAAAATACCCTAAATAATAAGTTTGATTTCTTTGATTAAAAATGTAACATTTTTTTTAAAAAAATTACCTTTATTTTTAAAGCTGCATATATTTTGTATTGGAAACCACAAAGTTAATTAAATCTAATTTTTAAAACCGAATACTTTTATATTGGTTAATAATAACATTTTACCACTTGTTATAATGTATTAATATACAAGGATATTTTGGTCAAAATAAATGTAATTGCAACTTATCTTTGATGCAAGATGTATAATAAATTTTTCAATTTCAGCATGGAAGTGTAGATTTTTCAAAGTGGTTTGGCGAAACTCAAGGAAGAGCATGCTTAAGGCATAGACAAATTGCACCTCTAGTATTAACACAATAATCTATGCATGGGGGACCCCTTATAGACCTTAAAGATTCTCCAACTAAGAACAGTGATGATGCAAATGTCGAATAAAATGTGGCTGTAGAACGTGGTAGTCTCTTGAAAATAAAGATAGGATAGAATTGGTACAGCATTGACAGTAACAGATGCCAATAAGCTAATGCATTCGGAATATAATTGCAACAAGAAGTAAAATGATCTATCATCCAGATAACTTGGGCAGTCATGCTTGACTTACTAGCTCTAACCCAATCTAAAAGTAATCAGCATAGTGAAGTAACCAGTATCCTACAATTCTGCAAAGCAATCTACTGTGGAAATTTAGCTCAGCAATGACCGACTCACAAAAGCATAATGAGCATGAGATAGGTATAACAGTGGGATAACCTGGTCAAGAGTTATATGGACAACCCTAGGCTGGCCTCGCAGTTCTCTTTTCCGCGACCGAACCTTAAAACCAAGCAATAAATTAGCACGCAAAGAACAAGTCTGAGAATAAACAGAGTAGCGTGTGCATGACTCCAGTTTCCAATCATAAAAGCAGAAGTGTGAATTTAACCGAAATGCAACCCTTCACACAGCGGAATCCAAAGGCAACGAATTCTCAAAGCAAGAAAAGATAATAGCATTTCCACTAAGCAAAGACGAATTTTGCGTAGGCGGTTCCCATTTACTATTTCTATGGAAAAAGGAGAAAGGAAGATACAAACTTGCGCAAGAAAGGCTTCGGCGTCCTCTTGGCGAAAGCAGAACAATCCAATAGACTTGGCTCCATCAGGATCAGAAATTAGAACAAACTCATTGTTGGAATTGCTAACTGTGTAGACGGACGTGCCGGAAAGGGATTTAGCGACTTGGTCTGAGCTCAAAGTAGCAGCGAGGGCGTGTTTGGGCTGTGCCAGAGAGGCGAATGGAGGCGGAAACGCCAGAGAAATAGCGGGACGCGACCAATTGCCAGCTAGCCGCTTGGTTTCTTCGAATCGGCTTGAAAGCTCAGCGCGTAGACGGACGAAGTGCTGATGGATGAAGGTGGAAAACGATAGCAGAGGGTTCGTGGAGGACTCCATGTTCAAACTTGAAGACATGGAAGTCTAGAACGCCAGAGACTGCAGGTCAGCCCTGTCTTGCCCACTCTTCAAATACTCGCTGTTCGCTTGCTCTTGGATTGATTGGTTCGGAATGGGTACGGCCCGCGGTGCGTGACTGATTGAATCAGAACGTTCCAAAAGGCCCAATTTTTGTTATCTAAGGTGTAAGAAGATAGGAAAAACGTGGTAAATGTTATAAAATGAGAGAATTTGGGGTAGAAAAGAATAATAAAAGAGATTGAGAGAAAATAAGAAATAGTATCAGATTATATTCTTCATAACTTGAGAGGGGTATTTATAGACAATGTGGGAGCCATAGAATTAAATGCCCTAATAACTAATATCTCCTAATAATCATAATCGACTTTCGAATAAATCGAATCTGAATCTATCTTGATTACAATATATTCATAAATAAAAATAAATAAATTATAAGAACATCCACACTATATATTATATTTTATAACACTCCCTATTGGATGTTCTTAGACAAACATTGTGTCTCATTAAAAACCTTACTAGGAAAAACCCATTGGGACAAAAACCCAGTGAAGGAAAAAAGAGTACACCCCTGATGACAACATCACTTTATGTGTTTGAGCCTTCGTATTCCAATACCATATACCACCTTCTTAAATGTTTTAATTGGCAACGCCTTTGTAAACAGATCTCGTGAACTGTGATTATTTCTACATGATTTGATGAGGTGGCCGATAAAGTTTGTTTTGCCGAACACCAAGATATAGCTGCACATCCACAAGTAAATAAATATCCTGTTTGAGATTTGCATTTATGTGGATCTGATAAAAACCCTATATCTGCAGAACCAATCAATTGTGACAGAGATTCATTAGAGTAAAATAATCACATATCAACTGTCCCTCGAAGGTATCGAAATATATGTTTAACATCCTCCCAATGTCTTCTTGTTGGGCACGAATTGAATCTTGCCAATAAATTTACAGCAAAAGCAATATCAGGCCTTGTTGAATTGACAAGATACATAAGTGCACCTATAGCATTAAGATATCCCTGAGTTTGTAAAGTAACTTGGTGAATAAAGCTGCTATATTTTCACTACAACGAATTTGCAGAATAATAATTTCAACTCCTTCTCGAAAGGTCGTAAGTGAAGAACTTTAGTGAAATAAGTTTCACTCTATATCACTTGATATAGATGTACCTACATATATGAATAAGTATGATAAACAGTATATGCATAAATAGTCAGTTCATACTCAGACATACCTGATTATAATGATATCATATTTATAGTACCTCGGAGATAATGAATAATTTATTTCAATCTATTTTAACGTATTAATGATATTAAAGAACTATATCCTGCTAGTAGATTAACGATAAATAATATGTCATGACTTGTGAAATTAACAAGGATACATTAATACCTAAAAACACTTAATTATGGTACTTTCGGGTTAAATAGTTTTTCATCTCCCCCTTGTTAATTTCACGAGGTATAGAAGGATATTTACCAATCTAAAGGCAATAATTTGCCTTTTTTAGAGCTCTTAAGGAGTTTTAAAAATGCATTTCAACTGCTTTAAGTCACATCAAGACTTGTTTAACTCAATTTAATATTATTCTTGAGAACTTGTATTTGAGGCTTCTGGCATCAAGAGTCCTTCAGGGACTCTCATATAAATGGTACTGCCAAGTATGTCGTATGAAAGTATAGTCATAGTATTTATGAGGCATAATTCAAACCCTTTATTGACTGTATGTTTAATCAAATAACGAAAAACATTCATATTCACTCCTAGTGAATGCATTCTTTCACGACATATGCCAAATCATTCATATGGCCAATCATATGCCTTATTATTTTGCCTTTTCCATTTCTCTTCCATACATAATACCTCACATTCATATGGTCAATCCTTTCTTTATTGGCACTTAACAATGGTACCGGCTCATGATCCTTACCATTTATTACATCGCATGCTATTTTATAATGTTCTGTCAACGTCGACTTTATTTCCTTCCCATCGAACTCCACAATTTATTGAGATCTCATTATTTTTAAATGTGTTAAATACCTGAGTCTCTTTTGGGACTATAATATTCTCTTCTAAAGAAAATAACTCTTCAAGAGTTAGCTCTTCTGGAGCAATCAAATATTGTTGACCATCCTTAACTGACCATCTATAATCTTAGCTCCTTTTATTTTTTGAGGATTTTGTTATCTTTCAAATCGATGAGCATTTCACGCTTCAGACGTGTTTTAAATTAGTTCATAATATATTGTCCTACAGGGACACAGATTCTTATAGGAGCATTAGCAGTTGGGATATGTGACTTTTTCACTTTCTTTTGATCAATAAATGCTTCAGGCATTTTGTAACTAAATTGTATGAATGAATTATCTTTTAAATGTTCAATGCACATCATTTCAGTATAAGGATCAACAATGAGCCAATGATAATTCATTATAGCTAATCTCTTTACCCAACTGCTTATTTTCTCCACCTGATGCTGGTGAAAGTAATTTACCAAATGACACTCGGCAAACTATGTCATAAAATTCATAACCAGCATACATCCACATAATGTTTTAAGGATCCATTTTGGTGTGTTGTGATTTTACAGGCACATATATCACACACCCAAAAATAAGAAATATATGTTCTTGATTGGAAACTTTTGTAAAGGGGAAAACTTTTGATAATTTGTTGACTTTATGCGAGTTAACAACGCTGCATACAAAATGGCTAGTACCTAATCAGAATATGGAAGATTATATCTCATGTAAAAAGGTTGCAATCATTTAATCAAGCATTCTGCTAGTCCATTTTGCGTATGAACATGAATTACAAGATGTTCAACATCAAATCAAAGGGATGTGCAATCATCATTAAGGCTAGTGCAGTAAATTCATTAGCACTATAGCATTCCTTGATCTGACAATCAGTATAATGTGCTTTTAACTATATTCCTTGACCAAATTATCTTGTAAACTTCAGGTTGTAAGAAGATAATAAATAACCATGAAACTATTTAGTTGATGCATCAATTAAAACTGTAAGGTAACTAAATGGTTCACCATGTGGGTTTATCGCCCCATAAATATATTCATGTATCCGTTTTAATAATGTGAGAGGCTCATATTGTATTTAATTTTATGAGAGCCAATAATATATTCCCCTTGGAACATGCAGCATATGACAAAACAGTGGTACCTATGTACACTTTAGGATATAACCACATTTATTTTCAATCATTTCTCGCATCATCATTGAACCGGGATGGTCTAACCGGTTATGCCAAATATTGAATTCATTGATAAACTTATGGTTTATCTCATTAAACTGCTGGCTCAGTAAACTTATGGTTTATTATCTCATGACATACATCAAATTCATCAGTAAACCGTTGGTTTACTATTGTATGTCAAACATCAAATTAATTTGTAAACTCCTGGTTTACTGCCATATGCTTTCAACTTTGCTTGTATACAAAGCCAGAGGTAAAATAGAAGAACTTGAAATGTAAAAAACAAATATATATAAATAAAATAACAATAACATCAATAAAATTAATCAATCATATATATATAATTAATTATGCATATATATACGTTTTAGTATTGTAGGTATAACAATAAGTAAATATAACTTCTGACTATATTATAAGGTAGGGGAAATATATGGCATCTGGCCATACGATAACTTTTATTCTCATTTCTGTAAATATCATGAAACTTTATAAGTTTTTTATAAATTGGGTACAGTAAAGTGCATTTTCAAAACATAATTTTGTTCCTTTCGGTAACATATAATATTAGCTCTTCCGAAGGCTTCAATGCACACCCAATTTATTAAGTATGCCCATATTTTACTCTTTTTGTGGTTCTTATCAGTTTTTCTCTACTTCAGGTGGGAATTAGAACCAATGCAATTCTGACCAACACCCAAAACTGTGGTCATATCCTCTTTCTCGACTATCACAATTATTATGTTTCACAATATTCACTTCTGAGAATAGAGTCGAGCTTATTGGGCAAATCCATTATTAACCCAACATATCAAACTTTATAAATGTAAAGGCATCCATTCATAATGGGCTTTCAGGAGGATAACCAATTTCTGGTGGTTATGCATTTCTTTTAAATTGTTCTAAAGAACATATGTGTTTTCTATATATGTAGCATATACAATGTTATAGTTACTACCCAAGATTGCATACTGAACACAAATATCAACCTTATGCATTTGAATTTTAAATATGCATAATTCTTGATGGGAATTTAATCAATTCTCTCATCACTATATATACCCATCGCCATTTCGAGCTATTAAGGGGGCGCCTGCTGCATGCCAAAATGCATCGTTCTGGCCATTCCAGAAAGTTGGGTTACCTAATTCGACCCAGTTCGCCCATTCCCACTCAGCTGCCACACAGTTTCATTTTTCCCTTCTTTCCAAGCAACGGTGGCTCACCTTTTTTAGTGACAGTGGGTCCTTTTTTAACTAGGGGCGTTTTCCACATTGTTTCCCATAAGAATCAAGCAAAATAATGGATCTTTCATAATATATATCAAGATGGGGAAAACATATCATAAATCCTTTTTAAAACCCCAATCAAACTTTTCTGGTAAAGATCCATAGATTCCGGCGGGAAGCTCCCTCATATGAAAAGTAAACACAGTGTGCATCAACAACTTCCCAAATATATATCCATATACCGATGAGCACGAAAAACTCATACACATATATATTCAAACATTCATATTTGCAAGAGCAAGTAAATGTTGCAATCCTTTTGTAAAATATATTTTTATTTTACCTAAAAGAAAAATGTATCATTTCTCCAAAATCAGAAATAAACTCTGGACAGGAGCACGGTTCCCGATGAGCAAACTTGAATTAGAGAACAATTAAAATCAGAAATAAATTTTCAAATCTCCTTAATGTTCTCAAAAAGCATTACCTTTCCCAACATGTTTAAATTTATTCAAAAAAGATATTTTAAAGGCAATCACAAATCAAAATAATTTTGATCTCAAATCCAAATCTTTTGGGACCAAAAATTTAAAGGAATGAAAGATTTGGATCACCCCAAATTGAAAGAAAAAGAAGGTGAGATTGATCAGAGCAAACCTGACATAAGATTAATGATGGAAAAGAATACATGAGGAATCTATATCTAATCATGAGAGCGTCGTTTATTGTTATTTTTCAGATCCAAAAATTGAAAAACTTGATAAGATCCAAAAACTTTTTCAGATCCAAAAATTGAAAAACTCGATCTAGATCCAAAAATTAAAAAACTCGACCTAGATCCAAAAACTTTTTCAGATCCAAAAATAAAACTCGATTCTGGGAGTGAAATATAATAACGAGTAATATCAATATAAATAACTTGTAAATAAAAGTCGAATAAGATATAATAACAAAAACAATCTCCAATATTAGCCATTGGAATCCGATGTTTAAAACATCCGGTAAAAGAATTAACTAATTCCATACAGTGGCTTATCAGATTATCCTTGATTGATCAAGAAGGAAAAATTAGAATAAGATAAAGTAGTATATCTCGTTAGAGCGTCGTACTGATAACGTGTTATAAAATGAGGGAATTTGGGAGTAGAAAAGAATAGTAGAAGAGATTGAGAGAAAAGAAGAAAATGGTATCAGATTATATTCTTCATAATTTGATATGGGTATTTATAGACAATGTGGGAGTCATAGAATTAAATGCCTTAATAACTAATATCTCCTAATAATTATAACCGACTTTCAAATAAATCGGATCTGAATATATCTTGATTACAATATATTCATAAATAAAAATAAATGAATTATATGAACATCCACACTATATATTATATTTTATAACACTAAAAAAAACACACAAGAAGATAGGGTTTTTTTATACAACACAAGAAGATAGGTAGAACAACAAATGGAGTGTTTGGCAAAACTTCTGAACACCCTAAAAGTACGTTCAACAATATTTTTTTGTAAAATGAGATAATCTCCTTTATATATTTACCTTGTAAATGATAAAAGTACTTCTCCATCGCTTTTCCAAACGGACTCTGAGAAAATTAATTCTGAAAGACGCAGAACCACCGGATCCCGGCTTCTTACTACGCCTACCCGACCCGCATCATTCATTGACTGAGAACATTGTTTTTTTGATATAAATGAGAATGTTCTGTAGGCCCAACGCAGTCATTCATTGACTGGGCCAACAAGCAGCTTCTTTGTTCCAGAGGTCTTGGGCTCCACTCTGCTTTGGGATAACGCACACACCACGTTTCCCCTTTGATTTTAATTACTATAATGGATAAGAAAAATAATTTGCAAAGACAAAACGTGGGTTGAGTCCACTGAAAATAATTAATTCCAATGAATTAATATCCGAACCTTCACTAAAAGGGTGCTCACATTTAGCATATGATAGTGCATTGAATAAGATTACCTCTAATAAAAAGATATTTATGATATTCTTGTCTTAGATTCAATCTGATTTTGCACTTGAACAAAAACAAAAAATAATTTGAAAGTTATCCCTGTATCTTTACCTGATTTTTAATCAGTTTTCTGTAATTTTTTTGTAAGATTCAATAAAAAGAAGAAAAAAAGACTTTAGACTTGATAAAAAATAATTTGAAATCATGGGAGATATAGATTAATTTTCAATACTACTATTTTTCTTGCTAAACGTAGATATATTTTTATTAAAAACAATTCATAAGGTATTGTCATACACTAAATGTGAGTATATATTTCAGCGTCATAGCTAACACTGCTACTATTATTTGGTGTGTTCGATTTACAGATTTAGACCCTATTGTACGTACTTGTTATTTGATCTAATGTGAAAGAAGAAGGCTTGTTTTGGGCATACACGCATGCTGGATTTATTTATGGTAGATAAAATAACATGGAAGCGTAAACGCGTGCAGGTTTGTGCCGATACATTGTACAAGAGACGATTTGTGATAATCTAATGATAGTGCCATTGGAATTAGAATTTGTAAATTATTAATGAGCAATACTTTTGCTTTTGCCTGCGAGTTAGGAGGCATAGGGAGACAGGAAAGCCGCAGCCTCTAAATTGTTTATGTGGTATTATATCTCGTGCAGGTTTGGAAAGAACTTTCTGCACGTAAATCAAGATGTAACCATCTCAAAATCCGTAAAAATCATTTTAAATTTTATAAAAATCATCTCGAAAGCTGTAAATTCTTTTCAAAATCCGTAAAATTCATTTCAAATTTTTCTGGGTAAACATGTCCAATTGTGTCTGCACTGTTCCATCTTAATTAAGAAGAGCTAGCTCTTCAATTTCCGTTCCATCTATATATAAGTACATAACTGCAACTTCAAGAATTCCCTGTTGGGGGCAAAATATATACGAGCCCTTATACATACATACATTTATAGGCACGTTCTTCTGATCCTGGCAAAACGTTAAAGTAAATTGCTCAATTTTATGCAACAGTAATGAACTTTTTATAGGTTGGCTATATGAATCATGATTGATGATACTATTAGACTCAATCAAACAACTTATATATATATATATATTACTCCTCCTGAGATCTTGTTCTATTAATTTTCTGAAGTGTTATTATTTTTTCTGTGTATATTTTCATATAGATAGGATTAAAATTATTTTTTGGGTCTTCTTTAGACATATCCAAATTAATTTAATCAATTTTCTATTACTTTATTTTCAATAGGTGCTGTGATAACTATTTCATGTCCAAATTGTGCAATCACATATGTATATATAATTTATATATATTCTTATTGTTAATTTTTCCCAGTTTAGACATGAAAAATACGCCAACGTACGTTGGCACATGCAAGTGATGTAATTGCATATTTCTACTTTCTCATTAGTCATGCCTTTTCAGAAAATATTGTATTAGCTGATTGCTTAGTTAAGAATTTAACATGTCTCACAGTCTTGATAGTTATTTTTTGTAATTTTGATCGACATCCACTTTACCAATGTAAAGTGGAGTTTGATGAAGGGAACTAAGATATACTTATATTCTGAACTCCATTAGTTAATGAATTATTTCAATATTTATTTAAAAGAAGATTTAAATGGGAAGTTTTGCTTCATCCACAAATTACATATGTTCAAATATCTTGAAATCACTTAAGACTGATCACTATAGGTGTTACCCTTCCAAATTGAGGGTGCCTTTATTTCCGACCAATTTTCTGGTAAAGGAATGAAAATTATGATGTTTTATAACTAAGGTATATATTATTAAAGGTGATATATTTAACATATCTTAGTTAAAATTGACGACAAATATTATTACATTCTGCTACTAAGTTAAATCCTTTTAATCATCAAGTTAATGTACCGAGCCTTAGAAGCCCTTTTCAGTGCTTGCATTTTATCCATCGGCAGTTACAAGATCAAGTTTTAATTTAATGTTTGAACGAGTGATATAGTGTGCCTGGCCGGAATACCTTCTAAACACTGGAGGCTTCAAATTAGATAAGCTCGTATATTTTGAACACAGTCAACATTTTTTTTAACCAAACATATTGATCAGTATTAGCTAGGGAACATGTTTTTTTGACCAAATTAAGGAATAATGTTTGAATGGGTAATATAATGTGCCTGGAATATGTTCTAAACACTGAAGGCTTCAGATTAGATAAGCTCGTACATTTTGAACACAGTCAACATTTTTTTTTGGACCAAACATGATCTGTATCAGGGCACCCAATTTACAGTAATACAATTCCTTACTCTACATGTGGAGCATCCGAATCTTCTGACCGTAATTATAGTCAGTGCTCGAATTTTCTGACCATCCGAATCTAGTTGTGGAGCATCCGTTTTGGGGTCCTTTTGTTTTGTGCCTAAACCCTGTGCTTCTTCTTTTCTGTTTTGCATTTCTTGGGTCATATTTTTCGCAGTCAAGCACACGCGCGCGAGCGCATACATACATCTCCCACTCATTTCATGTTAGTATTATGCATGGACACCAATACAATCTCTCTCTCAATATATATGTATCATTTTCGTTCATAATGAAATTATTATAGAGACAGCTTGGATCTGTTCATTGTAGATACATACGATACCACATCTAGAAGTATAAAGGGGATCGGAGGGGCTGTCCTAATACATCGTAACCTATTAACAGATCATTATTACAAGTGTTATTAATTCGCTAATGGCTTGTACTTTTGCCTTTTTAGTTTGCTATAGAGGGGTTGGATTGAAGCGGTGCAGCTGTTAGTATTATATATGTTATATTGGCATATATCCATATAAAAACAGATAGAGTAATAGGATACTTATTCTCCTCCAATACAACAGCGTATGGGCAAATACATATGACAACGTGCGTTATTTATTATTTTATGTTATTAGCGCATTCTTATCACATTAGAAATGGGTGATATACATAGGGAAGGCTTATAAGTCAGTCACAGGCAAGTTATAGCAAGCACATCAGATCAGAGAGTGATCGAGAGAGAGAGAGAGGTGAATCAGAAGAAGAGCAATATAGTAGAATGGCGTTCATAGAACGTGGTGTGCTGACGAGCGATGAGCTTGGAGGAGTTCTAACGCCGACGGCACGGCAGAATTAGCCAATCGTAACAAAAACTTCATTGTTCAAATTACATTTTAACTTGAATTATGTGTTTAAAATACTATAAAGTTAATGGGGTCGACATTATTTCTCTTATCTCTATTAGGCTATTAGCCTCTTTGTATTAATACTAAAAACTATTTTTACAATATGATTTATGATCTACTGAGATAAGTATGTGAAACGAGTTTTATCTCGATTTGTATCAATTTGAACAAGGCTAAATGGATATCTAGCTATACTTCTACAAAAAAAAAAGCTCTTAATTCTATTTCAGAGTTAACTACCCTAATTTCTAGTAATATATTACTTTTTCCCAGGCTATAATATCCAATGACATACACGTCACGTGAGATGATATATAGGAATCCACCTTACTTCTCTTATGGTATATTACAATTTTCTCCCTACACTTTTATCCCCCCCCCAAAAAAAATTCTCGACTAATTCTATTTCAGATTTAATCACCCTATTTTTTGTAATATACTCCATTTGCATAATAAGTAAAGTCTTATTTTTAGAACAGAAGTTTGTGAAGCCTTGAATATTTAGAATGGAAGGAGTATTCCTTTCTCTGATGGTATAATATCCAAGAGAGACAGACAAGTCACATGAGATGATTATCAACAAATCCAGTAGATACTTAAATATATAGGAAATTAGGAATCCAAGATATATACCTGTGAGACTATACCGCTTCCTGGACAACACGTTAAAAACTCACAGCTTCTGTATTGTTCGCTCTACAGATAAGAAGAAGCTGGGTTCTGTCTTCTGTGTTAGTAAAGCTTAGTAGAATGGGGACGAGACAGGAAAACGCACCCCCATATTGGATTTGGATTCTCCCGCCCAAGTGCAATTGCGCCGCTTAGTGGTCCTCGATCA
>JANTPZ010115590.1:0-11665 GCA_025593235.1 Vachellia pachyceras
AGTTAAGAAAACTACAGTTTGGCCATCATCTCTAGGCATAAGAGCCATAGATGTAGTAGTTTTTGAGACCTTGTACTGTATCCTATATTGCAAAGATACAGGATCAGATCCTGGCTTCATATCAAGCCCTTTGAATTTGATCATGAGTTTAAGGACATCCATTATGTTTCGATCATTCAAATGGACGGTTTGGTTAGGGTAACAGTTAAAGTAGACTGGTCCTTCATGGAGACCTACTTCAACCGCAGCAAAAAGGGAGTCCGAAAATTTGTTATGTCTAGCATCTCTTAGACAAACAAAGGCGGCAGTATTAAGACCTTTTCCGTTCCTTTTAAAAGGCGGCAGCAATTAAGACCTTTGTTTTTAATCTGAGATATTAAAAACATTATTGAGCAAAACAATTACACTAACCAATACCTCCAAATCATTGGCGATCATATCAGCCACATTCCCTCAAACTCACAATCTTCTCCATCCCCAACAAAACACACCACTAATATTCAAACACCCTTATTTAAACCTTTTGAAATTAATCCCCAAATACGAACAAAAATCCAAACAAAAACTAAAGCTGATTTAATTAAACAAATAGAACAAAGATTACACTTAATGGAGTCAACCGTTCCTGAAACCCCTCAATCTTCCAGCACTACTAAAATACAGGTTGTCTCTAGAAACCATGAATCTGATTCTGACACCAGCCCTGAAAATTCCCCAACATCTGCAATCAAAATCAACGAATTTTCTTGGCTTGCTTGCTCGTTTTCAGGAGTTTTCGGCAGGATAAAATAATCCTATTAATTTTGGATGGATCAAGGGACAATTTTAGGATGATAATTTGAATATATTTAAGAGGTAATTATGGAGATTTAATAAGGATGAAAATATTTTCAGAAAAGTAGAAAAAGATTTACCGGAATAGAGTTATGTTTACCGGTAAAAAGTGCAATCGGTAGAAGTAACTGAAGGAGATTCAGTTTAGTTACTCCAACCAGATTTCTAACCCCTTAGTTACAGCCATAATGATGACATTTTAAGTGATCAATGAGAGGAAGAAAAGTGCTATATGTGTGGCAAGATCCTAGCCCTTAAATTCTAAGATTTCATCTCATCCTTCTATTCCATTTACTAAGTTTTATAAATCAGGTTTTGCCTCCATTTCTGCACCATTTCAACCGAATTTTGCAGCTGGGAAAAGAGAGAAGAGAGACTCCATATCCAAGAGCAAGAAAGAGGAAGAAAAGCTTGGGAAATCCTAAGGTAAAGAGAATTACGCCTTACACTATATATCAAAATCTTCCTCTCAACTTCTTCTACAACTTCCATGGATTGGAATTTTGATTTGAGCTCTCTTTCTCAAGTTTGAATGCTTAGGGTTCTTGAGAGAAAAGTGAGAAAGAGAGGGATTCAGAGCTATTCATTGATGGTAAAAGCCTCCTTGTGTTGTAAGGAGCGTTTTGATATATATATATATATATATATTATGGTTGTTTGAGATTGTTTTGATAAATTTGTAAATTTGGGAAATCATGAAGTTTTAGGGGAGGTGCTGCCCAGTTTTCCATTTGATATAGGAGTGCTAAAAACAAGTTATACTATGCTTGAATATGATTTTGGAAACAAGAATCAAGTGTTAAAAAGGATGAAAGTTGAAAAATTCCATTTAAGGAATTTGTGTGTCTCGGCCATGACTAGTTCAAGGGGAAGGAAGTTTCTTTTGATGATTTGATGCTTCCAATGAGTCCAAAATGAGTTTTTGTGTAGGGTAAAAGTGGTCACAAGTTTATGGAAGCATTGGAAGACATTAGAGACAAGTTAGGGTTCTTAGTGTTCTTAAAGTTCAAGAAATGGTTCAAGGGATTTTTGCTTTGGTTTTTGCTTTGGAAATGGCTTGAAATTAATGGCCATGATGTTGTTGATTATGTAGGCAAGTGTTTGGTGCAAGAGGATAAATTCCTAAGTGGTCAAGAAAGCTTGCAAATTTAAAGAAAAAGTTAAAGAGAAAAGGTAGCAAGACCTTCTAACTTAACTTTATGTTGTGAAATTGTATTGAAACTTTGCATGACTTATTGTATGAAAATGAAAGTGTGAATATGTGCTTGATGTGCTATGGCTATATGCATATTCATGTCTCATGTGCACATTCATTTATTATGCATTCACACTTATTATGAAAGATGTCATGCATTTTATGAAACTTGTTAGAAAGTTTTGTTATCGGGATTTCTTTGAAATCTCACTCTCCCCCACTAACAATTTTTAGGTGGAGGCACTCACAAGGGTAGAGAAAATGGTTGATGCATGAGACAAATGTGGGTGTATAATGTTGTCAACTTTATTAAGAACTTTATGTATTTAGTTTGAATGTTGTAATATGTTATGTAAAGTGATAGATGAATGTACTATGGACTCTTGATAATTAGTATATGCTTTGAAAATACCTAATTACCTAGATTAAAATGGTTAAGAAAGGTTTAGAAATCAAAATGGTAAGTTGTGAAGTTAAGAAGAGTAGAAATTTGGTTAAGTGTTGAAAGTAAAGTTGGTCATTTACCCTACTTTATCCTATCGGGAAACATAGCAAATGAGCTTCATATGAACTGACATTTTGTGGAACAATAGTTCACATTTCAAGCTTTAAAACAAGATAAAGATCACTGGAAATGGAATTTTGTACAGACAGTTATGACTATCCAAAATTGGTGAAAAATCACAAAAAAATCCTGGAAAAAGGAAAAATTACCACATGAACAGTGCTTTTCACGAATGAATCTGCACCAATTGGACAAGTTTTTGTTCAAATGAGTATTTTTACCTCATAAAGGAATTTGTAAGCTTCAAATAGAAGTTGGAATCACTTAGTTTTGATTTTTCTGGAATTAGTTATGATTTTTCAAAGTTGGCCCGAAAAACTATGAATAGTAACTTTCCTAAAAACTAAGTTTCCAATTTATGCTATTTTGACAATGCAAGTTGTTTGAGGCCATTATTTTGTTCCAAGTCATTATAATGGAAGCTAAGAGGGATAAATAAGAGGTGTTACAGAGAGACTATATTAGTTCATCCAAACTCATTATAATTATGTGAGAATCTCAAGATTGGGATCTTGAGAATGTTGGGCTGAGTTTGAGTTGTGAAAACAGAGCACGTTGGTCTCTGTTATAGTGCATTTGTGAGGGGAGTGCTATTCCCATTGTAAAGGCTTGAGAAGCCTGATGTTATTATTGTTAGTTGATTGGAAATTCTCAGAAGAGCTCTGAGGACTGGACATAGGTCAGAAGGACCGAACCAGGATAAATCACCATGCTCATCTTCTCTACTATGCTCTTTCTTTCAATAACTTGGTTTTTATTTACTCTTTGATTTAACAAAAATTTTTATGACACTCAATTCACCCTCTCTTGGGTGACAGCCATCTAACAAAACTACCCACAACTGGGTTCAAGACTTGGAAGGTCTAATATAATGTCAACCACTATGATTAGTAGTGGAAACTATTGCCATGGACTTTAATATTCACCATGTATATCATCTTCCTAGGTTTCATCACAATTCAAAACCCCAACAATACAATCACCATCCTTACATAACACACATATTCACACTTTCCATCACATTCTCAATTGTAATGTTATATCACATTATATAAAGAGATATTAATATAAATCACAATATCGTAATATTATCCGTTTCACCAGTGTTTCATAAACATATAGAACTTGAGGTAACTAAATATTAATTTCACACATTAATCATCATAAGTAAATTTTAAATCAAGATAATACCTACAGTCCAAAAGATGTTTTCCAAAACATCTTACAACCTATGACAAGCTTATAAATTAAATGTGGTTACCTCATGCTAAAGCAAATATGCAATACCACAATGATCCAAGTCCAAAGCTCAAGTCACCAAAACACAATTAATCTACATAATTGATTAAATCTTACATTAATATGATGTTAATGAAACAAGTGTATATATAAATTTGAATAAACTCATTTTTTTCTAAACTTTAAGTTCTCCAACAATTCTCCACTTACAACCATAATTCAAATTCTTTACCTTAATCTCCTATCTATCATCAAATAGTTCCATTGCACTTCTTAAAATTATAACCAATATACAAAAAAATTGTTTTCTTTAAATCCTCCAAAAATCATAAAATCAAATATCTTCAAACACTTATTAAAATCCAATTTTCTTTATTTCATAAATCATACCTCATCAAGTAGAATCACTAAAAATATCTCTATTTCCTCATTCATCCACAAACACCAAATTCCAACACTTAAAGTTTCACCGAAAATTCCTAATATTCATATTTCATCATCAACTCCAAATCTCATACATTCAAAAATTATTATAGGCTCTAATGAAATAAAATAAATTATAAAACTCAAATTTATTTGGTATAGATATTTTATATACCCCAAAATAAACAAATTATCTAAAAAATATTTAAAATTCTCAAATCAACCAATAACAAAGCTAAACTGATTAAATCACCTATAGCACTCTCAATATCCAAAATAAATTGTCTAATACAATCTTAATTAGGCAAATAATTTGTAAATTGCAATATTATACCTGATCTAAAAAAATGTTACAAAATAATAAAAACAACTAAATAAAAAAATCCAAACCGATTAAAACCATCCATCTACATTCTTATACTCTTATATTGTCAGAACTCAAAACTTCTCAAAACCCTAACTCTAAAAATTTTGTCTAATCAGAATAAAATTACTACAATATGAAAGAGAAAAATTTATAGAATAACTTTTATGAAGGAAGTTTGGTGATTAAAAGTAGTTTGGCTTACCAAAATAAGCTTCAAATTACTAACAATGCCAGACAAACAGTGAACCAGGAGAATAAATAGTGTTGAGCGGAAAAATGATAATGCTTTCTCTCTCTAGTAGGGTTAAATAGACTTTTTAGGTAAAGTTACACCAAATGACCCAAAAGATTAAAATATAATAAAATGACCCCCTATCCATTTTTTTAACCACTTCTTCTTCTTGTTTTTTCTTTTTTTTTCATATATAATAATTTACTTTAAACTTTAAAAATTATATTCAAGTAAATCTATGTTACTTAAATAACATAATAATAAATTTTAATTATCCTTAAATGAATATTTTCAAATAACATTTTTAAAATAAAAATTTTAGGATTTTACATTGATAATTAAGAAAAATTTAAAGGGCATTTTTGTCAAAGTTTTACCAAAATATCATAAAATTTTACAGAGTCCCAAAAGATTGAGAAAAATCCATTGATCATTAATTGAGGCCTAGTTCAGGTCAGAATGACAAGAACCTTTATGGGAATTTTTGATAAATAAATAATTAAGTATAATTAGTTAAAATATCAAAAGGTCTCAGATACCTAATCTCAGAAGAGGGAAAGATAGTTTGAAAATTGTAGTAATTTATAAAATTGTTCCCAATAGAAAGTCAGAGGTAATTTCATGGAACGAAAAGAAAAAGTCCTAGAAAAACCCCGAAATTGGGTTTTCTTCAAAAATTAATTAATGACAATTCTTGAAGCAGAATGAGGAAACAAAAATAGTGGATGTATCATATGAATTTTGAAAATTTTTAATGACCCTACATAGGTGAAGTGATCCAAGAACCTCCAAAAAGTATTTCCGGCATGATAAAGTATCTTTATGAACAACTAAAGTAATTTTATCTGCATAAAGCAGATAAGGAGGATTAAGATTTTGCCACATGTCATTCTTTAATGCAAAGATGAAAAGTAGAAAAGGTATTTTAACCATGTGGTAGAATATATCAGAGTAAAATTATTTTATCAATCCAATAGGATCCCACATAATAAGAGACATGTGCAGATTTTTAAGACACTTTAAGAGCCTTCTTGAAATCCAACATAAGAAAAGAGGATAGAGACATTTCCTCTTCTTCCAAGTGTTGTGATCTAGACAATTGAAGGATGGAAGACATATTTTAGCCATTGGATCAAAGAAGAGAGCAAGACAAATTTTTGGCCATTGGATCACTTAAAGCTCTTTAAGACCATCAAAATTGCTCCTAAGGTTGGCCATGTTGGAAATTGTGCCCTAGGGCCAATCATTGTACTTCGCATACTATTTATTTTAATATATTTTCTCCATTTAATTATCATATGTTTTGCATATTTATTATGATAATTGCATCCATAGATGAATTATGAATACTGTCTTAAATGTTCGTGGTTGGTTGTCTATGTGGGAGCATAGATAAGGTAAGACCATTGTGACTTTGATGAGGTATGGAGATAAGAGTCAAAGTCATATGCACTTGTAAGAGTACAAGGTGCTGGACCACCCATTATGAGAAAGCTGTATGGATTAAGTCATTAGCTTATCTCATATGTAATCACGTCACAATGCCCTTTGACTTGATATCATCATGGATTCCTGCATGAGTCACTAAACTTTGACATAGTCAAAAGTCACCTTTGACTGAGTGATGATAAAGGCTATAATCGGATTTAGGGGCTTTCATATGGAAGAATGTGAGTGATCAAGATGGGATTTGTCCCTCATATTCACTACTACAAAAAGTACTTTTTACACCCTATTTTTAACCCAATTGGTGCCCTTTTTCGGGGGGTGTATATGTGAGGGAAGTAGAAAGATAGGGCCTACGGCGCCCTATATTCCAATATAGGGCGCCGTAGATATGGACACTACGGTGCCCTATATTCCAATATAGGGCGCCGTAGATATGGACACTACGGCGCCCTATATTGAGGCCCTATATTTCAATATAGGGCGCCGTAGGCTACATACCTCCGGCACCCTATATTCCAAGATAGGGTGCCGTAGGCATGTTACCCTACGGCGCCTTAGGGTGCCGTAGGTACAAAACCCTACTGCACCCTGTATTTCAAGAGAAACAGAGGATAAAGTAGAGAAAGAACTTGAAACCAAACAGCAAATACAGTTAGCACCTTTTTCAATAGACGAGTGACAGGCTTTATATAAAAACCACTAACGCACAGAAACTTGATACCCTGTAAACCTCGCCATATCCTTCTGTATCAACCAGGTTAGCTGAAGAGAACTTCTTCGTTGCTGCTTCAATTGTAATGAAGTCATATTGCGGTGATACCGACTTGCTGATGTAACTTGCAGCTACACAATCAAATGGTGCGTGTGCATGATAAGATCAAGTTAAAAGAAGTAGAGACAGCAAATATGAGATTAGCAAAGCAAAAGGAAAGGAAAATAATAATGCATTCACCTGATAGCTCTAGCTGCTCCTTGATGAAAATACACATGTGAGTGCAGTCTGTCTTGAAATGCAATTATGAAGAATAAAGCTCCCAGACATAAACAATCATGAAGAATAAAGCTTAACCATTTGAAGGAAACAATTCAGTCTTCTCAAGCTTACCATTATATTTGATAAAGATGAAGACTTTAATTTCATGCAACACAAACGAAGCTTCTGAAACAGCATGTCCTCAACTTCAATATACATGTGAGCAAGCCACTCTCTCTCTATACTTCCTTCACTCTCCCTCTCTCTATATGGATATAGCTCTCTAAAATGGGAGTAACGTAATTACATGCATATGTAAGGGGAAACTAGGAGAAACTTCATTAGAAATATATATTGAACCTACGAAGACTATACTAATTTTTATGTTAAACTTGAAATTTGAATAATCAAGTCATTTCTGTCTAAAATATTGATTACAAATAAGAGATGTTGAATCATAAAATGGAAAGGAGAGAGACTAGAAGTTACGATGTGGTCTTGAAGGGAGGGAAGCTGAGAGATGTTCATGAGTGGTATCATAAACTGATAAGATATTAATAATTTCAGTAATCTTATGTAATAAGTAAGTTCAACTCACTAGCGATGCTATCACTTTACCTCTATTTTTCACAGAAGAGCCCTTTCCATAATAATATTAACATGAGAAATTCAACGAATTTTGACATATCCATTTCTCCACGTTGATATGATGAGTAAAAATTATGATTCAAGCAATGAAAAAAACATCAGCATCTGGATCTGGCATTTTATTTCACTCTCTATTCAACAGAAAGAACTTGAACCCTCGCCCTTTGCCATTCTACATCATCTAGTGACATGCTTTACTCTACTGATCAATGACTTGTAAAACAAAGAGAGAACATCTCTCAGATTTCAAATTCTCTTTCTTTGGCAGGCCAAGATAAAAAACTCAGCAATTTAAGCAGAAGTAGTTATAAAACAGAGAAAAGAGCGAGCATTAGCTAATAAAATTTCATTTGATTCCAAGTTCATAGTATTGTTCAGATTTCACTAAAGTAGCAAACAAATACTCCTCTAGGAAAGCATCCAAGTATTCAACGCTATGGATGAAGCACACGGTACCTGAAGTTAACTCAAACTGAAGAGAGGCTCTTTTGGTATTTAACTATTTATATCCCCATAGCTTTATCGCACGACACTACCAACTTAGAAATCAGCGAACAACAGCAATGAACTGCAAGGAAGGCAAAGGGAAGCTGAAATTGTTTTGAGAGGGAAGGCAAAATGAAGCTTAAATCACGGCGATGGGCGCCAATGGTGGAGGACTGGAGTCTGGAGGTGGCCTTAGCACTTAGGGTTGGGAAAGCTCGCCTCGTAGTGGAAACTCGTCTGCTCAATAACTTTGAGATCAGAGAAAGGGAAACTGAAATCACAGCGAGAGGGAAGGCAAAGGGAAGCTGAAATCACGGTGACAAGCACTGTCGCCGATGGTGGAGGATGGGAGGCGGCCTTAGCACTTAGGGTTGGGGAAGCTCGTCGTCTCCCGTAGTAGTGGGAACTGTCAACTGGGATTCTAGGAAGGAAAGCTGGACACACCACATTTTACCAGTACTACTTGGAAGGGAAGAATGACTCTGATCGGTTGGGAGGTGCGAATAAGCAAAAGCTGAATTGAAGAAATGCAATTGCAGCACTGAACGGAGAGAGTGGGAACAAGCAGTGAAAGTGAAAGAATAAAGATAGAAACAGTGCCCCTTTAGGTGCCCTATCTCTAAGATAGGGCGCCTAAACTGAATCTCACCCCTTTTTGGCGCCCTAACCTGTAAATAGGATGTTAAAAGGCGCCCATTTAACGTCTTATACATAAGTAGGGCTCCAAATGTTGACCTTTAACGCCCTATCTGAATATAGGGCGCCTAAAAGTACGTAATAAGTAGTGTTTTGGCGCCCTATATGTAAAATAGGGCGCTGAAAGTGAATTTTTTGCGCCTATATAGTAAATAGGGCGCCATATGTTCAACTTTTACAACTACTTCTGCTTGAAAGTTCACCGTCTTCATTTTTTTACTCCCTATTTTTAAAAACAAGCGTGAATTTCAGACGCCAAAACTATACTCTGTAGTAGTGATTAGTTGAGAAATGTATGGCTATATTATAATGAAAAGGAGTTTTCATTTCCTTAATCAGACTATTTAGGGATCGAGAAAGTAATGGTCAGGAATAGGAGGATAACGTCATCCATGCCTCATCATTGATGGAGATATCATGTGACAAAAGAGACATGATGTGATTGCAGGAAAGGTTGCGTTATGTTAACGATCCCCACATGATTTAGGTAGTTGTAATGTCTTGCTAGAGACCGCTTCGACTTGTGGGCTAATGTCGAGTTTAGCCGACTGCCAACATCATATGGACCTACAATGTCAGATGCAAGAATAGCCCAACCAGAGCTTTAATTCTAGGGTTTATTCGAATTATATATATATTTGAAATTGCAATAATATTATATGTTAGTATTTAATTTATTTGATAAATTAAATAATTGATATTAACATTCATATTTAATTTATAAAGATAAATTAAATCCGTTGGCTCACTATTTAGATTAATTACATATGGAGATGATTTGATCAAATCAGATTAATCCACATCAGAATTGCAAAATTTGAATTTCACATTTTGAATTTCAAATTTCCAATTTCAAGATTAATAAAGATTAATCTTGAATATCTTTTGAATTTCACATTTCAAGATTAATATAGATTGATCTTGAATATCTTCTTAAAATTCCAATTTCAAGATTAATAAAGATTAATCTTGAATATATTTTTGAAAATTCAAATTTTAAGATTAATAAAGATTAATCTTGAATATCTTTTTGAAATTCGATTTCAAGATTAATAAATATTAATCTTGAATATCCTTTCAGATTTGAATTCAAATTTTAAAGATTAATTAAAGATTAATCGCAGATTCTAGAAGCTCTACATGAGTTCTATAAACACTACTAGGAAATCACATTTTAGCAAGGAAAATTAGCAACCACTTTAAAATTCCTCTTTAATAGCCCAATTAGCGAGGAATTTTAAATTCCTCTCTAATGTCCAAATTAGCAAGGACTTGAATATTCCTCTCTAAAATACCCATTTAGCGAGGAATTTAGCGATGAATATTATATTTCTCTCTAATTTTTCAAATTAGCGAAAAAAATTAGCGACGATTTAGATATTCCTCTCTAAAATGCCCATTTAGCGAGGAATATTACGTTCCTCTCTAATTTTTCATCTTTGAAATTTCATTTACCCCAAAATTTTCCCCCCAAAAATTTATTTCCCTCCCGTGCATTTGAGCAAAAAACGTGGGTATTTGATGGAATTTAGTGCTATCATACCTGCTTAGGGTTAAATCGTTCACTCTCTCTTCCAATCTCCATATGAGTTCTTCATCTAACCTACTCCACTGCCCCTGTCACATCCAACAAAGATCATTTCCTCCTCTTCCCTTTTTGATCTCCTTGTGTCATAATGGACTCCGATTCCTGGATTTCTGCTCATCTCTCAACTTCCTCTCATTGTTGTTAATCTCGATCTGGTTCATTTTCATTTTTGTTTCTTGTCCTTTGTTTCTTGGAAATTTTCGGTTTTGTGCCGTTCCTTCTTATCTCCCTAGAAACTGTGGGAAACTATGAGGGAATTATGGTTGTCTAGATTTATTGAATGAGTTGGATGGCTATTGGCGCAGATCTATACCTTAGTGTTTATGAAGATTTGGAGGGAGACAAAAATTTGTGGGCGGAATTTCTGTGTCCTTTCTGTAATATCCATAATTTCATACTAAATGAAATAAAGGCTAATATGAGGATTAAGATGATGAATTAGAGACGAGAAGTAGATGGCTCAAAAAGAAAGTAAGATTAAGGGCCGAAAGTTCAGGCACGGAGTTCCGTGTGAATTCCAAAATTAAGTATATTTGCCCATGAAGCAAAATGAGGATGGGAAACCTTATAGGAAGGGACCCATATGTTGTTTAATAAAAGACCAAGGGCATAAAGGTCTTTTGGTATCAAAAGTAAGGGTAAAATAGTAATTTTGGAAAAGGTAGAGAAAGTAAGGGCAAAATGGTAATTATGAGAAAGTTGAAGGGCAGTTTGGTCATTTGACAAAGGAAAAGTCAAAGTCAAAGTCAAAGTCAAAAGTCAACCAGTTGACCAAAATATCAGAAAATTTACATATGCCCGATAGACAGATCTCTACTTACGGATCGCAATGACGAAACACGGATTTTCCAAATTCAAATTAGATTTTTATTTCTATAATTTTGAAGGGCGAAAAAGGGAAATGTAATTATTTAAGGTACAAGGAGCTCTTCAAAAATTTGGAGAAAAATATGAAAAATCCAGTAAATTA
>JANTPZ010115591.1:0-10842 GCA_025593235.1 Vachellia pachyceras
TTGGAATTTTTTTTAAATTTCTTATTCTTCACAAAGGGCTATTAGCAATTTCAATGGCGTACAAACGGCAATTCTCAAACAGAAAACTTGTGAAAATCCTTTTTTTTCATCCTAAACCACATGAATCCAAGTATATAAAATACGTACAAATAATAATCACAAAATCATACACATATACGCACGAAAAGTCAAGCAAGTAAATTTCAGATTTTGAAAATGCTTTCCTCAAATTTGTGAGCTTTCGTAAAGTCAAGCAACTATAATCATACACATATACGCACGAACTATAATCACAAAAACAAGTGAGCTTTCCTAAAATTTTGAAAATGCTTGCTTTTTCCGGTCAGATTCGCTTCAAGACAAGCAAAGATTCAAACTTAAGCTCACAACTAGATCCATGTAGCTACGTACACGCACGTAAACACAACAAAACGCACGAAAACATTCACATTCATACTTAAAAAGGAGACATGCATGTATAACGAAATGGTAAAATGGGGAAGAATTGAACCTGTAACCGAACTAGAAAGGCGAAGAAGACGATTGAGAGAGGCTAGGCGACGGCGTTAGAGGAGGGCGACGGCGTCGGGCTTCGCGAGGTAGGGGACGGGAGGTGGCGGACGGGGGAGAGAGTGTCGAGCTTCACAGACGCGGTCGCTGGCTGTGAGATGCTGGTGGGGGCAACAGGCGACGTGCGAAGGAGCTGCCGGAGGGGCGACGTGCAAGCTGCTGCGGAGGCGACGTGCTGGTATGAAGAAAGGAAGGAGGGAAAAGAGAATGGGGGTCGGGGTGGGGCTGGGTTTTAAAAGGGCGCCCCCTACGGCGCCCTTTAATTAAAGAAGGGCTATTTGAAAAAGGGCGCCATAGGGTGGCGCCCTTTTCTGTAAGGGGCTGAAGGCAGCCCCTATGGCGCCCTTTCTTTTGAAAAGGGTGCCGTAAAGCGCCCCTACGGCGGCCTTTTACATAGAAAGGGCGCCATAGGGCGAGCATATTTTCCCGCCTCCCCTTTTACTCCCTTTTTAGAAAAAGGACGCGAATTTCAGTAGTAAAAAATCTACTCTGTAGTAGTGAAAGCTTAAAAGTTGGATATCCAATACTCTACTATTGGTTAAAGCACGTTTTTCTGGAAATTGGGTAGGACGTATTGAATGTTCTGTTTTATGGATTGATTAATATGTGTGCGTTTGGGAGATTTTCAATCACGTACACGTAAATCAAAATAAAATTCATCTCACATACTTACCTCAGAATCTGTAAAATCATTCTCATAACGGATTTCTATATCATCATTCACGGCAGGTTAGCAATTTCTCTCACATGAACTTCTTGGGAATAGGCTGTTGATTCACATATGTGACCTTTCTTTTCTGGTACTTCCATTTCTATATTATTTTAGCAGATTGCCATCCTGCATGTTCCTTGTTTGTGTGTGTGTGTGATCATCTTTAGGTTCCTCTGGAAGAGCTGAAAGTTGGCACTGGGCACACAGTTTTCCATATCTTTCCCAGCGTGAGAACCGGTGAATTTATAAATTGTTATGTTGTTATTTTACATTTATAATATATAGCCATACAACTTGATTCTTATTACCTGCACTACCTATGACGGTTATGGCCTGGCTACGCATATAGATCGACATACCTATCTTCTGCATTCTAAGTTATGCCTACTAATAATATCATAGCAGTAATTCACATGATGAGCTCAGGAATCTGTACGTACTTCGTTCTTTATGGTGGAATCAAAGGAATCTTTTGTTTTTGTCTAAATGTTATCTACTTGCCGCCTTCTAATTTTATGCTTTTAACCCAATTAATATTATAATTACTCAACAGAAGTCTCGTGTGCTTCTTTTTCAATGGATATTTATTGATGAACGTAGCTCCGAGAGGGTTATATTACTCTATTAGGTGATGAAGAGCGTGAAGGCTATGTATAGAAATGTGCTTGGTCTAATAAGTGAGACGACAGAGATATTAGATATATATATATATATAGAGAGATCTTTTATATTTCCATGTTATCAAGAGATAGAGAGATGGGGAAGAGACTATGGATCCAAAGAAGGAGGAGGTTTGAAAAGAGGAGCGTGGACGGCTCAAGAGGACAAGTTACTTCTTACATTGGTGTCTATGTCTAGAGCTAGTAATATGAATTCAACCTAGGGCAGAGCAAGAGCAGGCCGGATTGGCCCGATGGCCAACCCGTGTCCCGTCCGTTTAGATTTAACCGGGTTCAGGTTGAGCCCGAACCCAGTCATACCCCGTTTAGGCCCGATATAAATAGATTGCTCTCACTACTACAAAATGTACTTTTTATGCTCTATTTTTAACTCAATTGGCGCCCTTTTTCAGGGGGTGTGCATGTGATGGAAGTAGAAAGTTTACGGCGCCCTATATCATGAAAAGCGCTCTAGGTATCCTACAGCACCCTATATTTCAAGAAACGTTCTGTTCAATTTTATTTAACCCCTATATTAGAGATAGGGCGCCTAAATATTGCTTCTCCTTCCGTATCCATTCTTATAATTTTAAAAATGACACCGCCTTCATTTTTACTCCCTTTTTTTAAAAATGACACGAATTCCAGTAGTAAAAACTATACTCTGTAGTAGTGCCTGAAACCCGCCGGGTTCGGGCGGGTTGAACAAGCAGCTCGTTTAATTTTTTTTTTCACATTCTCGCCTCCCTGTTCAGTTTTGCTTCCTCTGTTTCCAGCCATTCACATATAATCATAAATCAGGATTCACGAAGGATTCAATTTCAACTGAATAAACATTTCAGACTTTCAGTTCAAGCGCATTCCTAAATCATGATTCAAATCTAGCTTCAAAATGAAATCGAACTGAGTAGCTCACAAGAGGCGAGGATGTCTCCGATCTCCGAAGTATGGAGTGGAAAGGCGAGTTGGGGTTGAAAAAAGTCACTCACCTTTTAGATCAAACCAGAGAGAGACAGAGTCAGGATTGAAGAAGGCTGACGGCGAGGGGAGAGGATGAGAGGGTTGAAGAAGTTGGGGTTTTTAATTTTGTTTTCCAGCCACCAGGTTTAGACAAAAGTTAAAAAAAAAATATTACCACTTTGAAGCAACTTTGAAGCCTTTTTACCACTTGACCAAGAGTAAAATCATACATTGAATTGCAGATATAGTATCTTATATTTAAAACAATACACAAAAAATTTTAAAATAATAAACGGACGGACACAGGTAGCCACAGAACGTGGCCATTCCAAAGGAAAGATCACTAGATTCAAACGAGCGAGCTCACCACCTAACAAGTAGTACCAATCCCTTCTAGAACCAATGTCAGGGTAGTTCTCAAGCTTCAGAAGCTCAAACTTCATCAGATGAGATCAGTTTGTGAAGTCCTGGAATAAGTAACGAGTTTATATGTGCAGCAGAGTTTTGCTCATGCTTTAACCTTGACGAACTCATGCTCAGTTAGAGCACCAGTGGAATACTAGAGGACAGCCTCATGGATGGCCCTGGACTTGGTTTAATTTGAAGCTACATGCACTACTACAGAGTATAGTTTTTACTACTGAAATTCGCGTCCTTTTTTTAAAGAAGGGAGTAAAAAATGAAGGCGGTGGCATTTTTGAAATTATAAGAAAGGATACGGACCTTTATGCGCCCTATATTTAATATAGAACGTATAAAACTAACTTTTGGCGCCCTATATTAAATATAGGGCGCCAAAAGGTACTCTTTGACGCCTTATTCTGACGTTAGGCGTCAAAAGGGTGCCTTTTCGCGCCATATGTTAAATATAGGGCGTCAAAAGGTATCCTTTTGGCACCAATACTTGAATGTAGGGCGCCAAAGGGGCGCCTATTATTTAAAAATCACCTTTCCTCTCCCCCTTTCTCTCACCGTCTCACGCACACATCCCACTTCTGCTCCATCCCTGCTTCGCGTTCCAGATCCCGCGTGTCTGTTCTGTTCATGCTTCCAATATCCTGACTGCTCGCACACATCACAGCAACTCGCAAGATCCTGCTTGCTCCGTCCGTCGAGGGTAACATCAACAAGCTCCGTTACCTACTTCGCGTTCCAGATCCCGCGTGCCTGTTCTGTTCATGCTTCCAAGATCCTAACTGCTCGCACACATCACAGCAACTCGCAAGATCCTGCTTGCTCCGTCCGTCGAGGGTAACGTCAACAAGCTCCGTGCCGAACGTGAAAAGCTCTTCAAGAAGCTGAATCGCAGTCCTGTTGCTGCTTCGGTTCCTTTTGGATCGAAAAGCGAGGACGTGAATCATTTCACTGGTGAAATCCCATAAAGCAAAGAAACTAGGCGATGATTTTGAATCTCTCTGATTCAAAATTGCCAACTTGCTTGAGCTCACTGATTTGTATTTGAACGTGAATCATTTCACTGGTGAAATCCCAATGAGATCGGCAAAATGGAGAACTTGCAAGGTAAAAGATGTTTTTTTTATTTTGTTAAAAAAATCTGAACTTGTATCAAATTCTTTTTGTCGTTGTTGTTGTTGAATGCTTGTTCTTTAGTGAATGTATTCAAGTGTTTGCTCTTCTCTTCTGGGTTTCACGAAAGATTTGGGCTTGGTACTGGGTACTCATTGAATCATAAATTTTCTAATCATGAGATGGCTTTCTAACTTCATTTGTTTTATTTATCCACTTTTGATGGGTACATTAAGTCTCTTGCTCTGGAATTTTCCAAAGATGGCTATAGCTCATTGAAGGAAAGGAGAAAAAGGGAACCTGATTATTGCGGTTGATACTACAGAAATACATATCAGAAGTTAATGCCTCTAGTCATGGTAATTAATGCTTCTAAGTTAAACAAGATTTCAAAAAGTCCTGCTCTGTTTTTTTTGGTCTGGTTGCAAGAGTGGTTTGAACTAGTGAATCTAACAGCAAGTTTTCACTTTGGTGTTTATTTTGAACTGTTTTGCTGCGTTTCTTAGAATCATAATTTTTTTTTTGCCCGATGAAGATTGGATTCACCAAGATAGTTAAGTGACATGCATAAATTTTGCTTTCTACATCAAACTGAACGCTGAAAATCTTAACACATTGAAGCAGTTGCTATGGAGTTCCGGCGGTGGAGGGTCGTTGTCGATGATTCCAGAGTGGGAGTGGTGGTGATAGAGTCCTCTATGATTGGATCTCTCTCACTCTCAGGTCGCCCTATCTTTTAAATATCAATTTTTTTTAAAAAAAACACCCTACGGCGCCCTATATTTCAAGATAGGGCGCCGTAAGGTTACCTATGGCGCCTTTTATAATATAGGGCGCCGTAGGCCCTACCTTTTTACTCCCCTCACATATACACCTCCCTGAGAAAGGGCGTCAATTGGGTTAAAAATAGAGTGTAAAAAGTACTTTTTGTAGTAATGATGTGTCTGTGAAAGCCATGCATGTAACGATTCGTACGAATGAGTGATGAGAAAAAAAACGCTTTATAGTTTATACTGCTTCTGTAAAAAAGCCTCCACCTTTTTGTCTTGCTGTTAAAACTGATTATTCTTCGTAGCTATATATAACAGGTAGCCTCTTCTCGATCCTGTTTCTCGTTTATTTTATGAAGGATATAAAATAAGTCCTTTGACTTCATTATTATCTCTTATGTTAATGTCTTTTGTTTCAGAGACAGTAATAAATGACGTTCGAACCGGAAATTGAGGCATAGGGGACCAGCTGGAATTCAGGCTGTGCTAGTCATGTTTAAATTATTTTAATAATAAATATAATGAAATCGCCTTTAATTAACTAATACATGACTGGATTCACTTTTTTTTTACAGGAATTAAAACTTAAAGGCTAGTGTGAATCATGTGGCTTTTTATATACTTAAGAATAATAAAATTCCAAAACCTTATAACTATGCCTTATAACTAGAGACAGCGGAAACACTATTTATAGCGACAAGATTGGAGACTTGAATATTTTATTTAACCATTAATTTAAAGCACCTTTTATTTTTACTGGAGATCTATGCCCAGTGAGAGAAAGAATCTATTAATGTGCGTGTTCGATTTTATCTCACTCCGTTTTATTTTTCAGTATAATTTACTATTTCATCTTACTGGAGATCTATGCCCAGCGAGAAAAAGAATCTATTAATGTGCGTGCTCGATTTTATTTCATTCTTAGAAAATTGTCGGTTTATTAAGTCTTTTTCTTTTAAAAAAATAAAAACAGACAGCCCATTTAAGGATTAGCAATTTTATAATTTAGTTAATTGACATGCTTCACTTGATGGCATGATCCGCGGCATCAAAATCAATATACTATTGTTTTTTATTAAAGATGATTTGCTAATATATATATAATAAAACTTTTATGGCTCGTTTGGTATGCTGGAATTGATTTTGGTGAAAATGGAGATGGAGATGGAAATGGAAATGAAGATAGAAATGAGGATGGAAATGGATATAAATATAGAAAAAAAATGAGGGGGCAAAAAATCAATTCCATGGGTTACATCATAGAATTCATTTCTACCCATTTTGAATTCCATTTCTATTTCCAATTCCACCATACCAAACGTATGAAATGAATTCTATTTCCAATTTCACCTCTCAATTCCACCATACCAAACATGGCATTAGAAAGCCATGTTATTCAAAGTTCATGAATAATGTAACATTGTATGAGAGGAAAGGGTGGACGGTAGTGCAGGTGGATGGCGCTGTTTGCTTCACATTTAGGCAGTTGAACTGCGAGGGGATCATAAGAGATCAACATGGTGCAATTAGTGAGGATTCTTGCTGAACATTAGAGCAAGAGATGCATTTTTGCTGAACCGTGGGCTTCCTTTATGGGCATGCATGGTGTTTGGGATGGTGGATTCAAAAAGGTAGTGGTGAAGAATGATTGTCTCGAGACTATTCAATTAATAAGCGAATGAGCAAACGAATTACATGCATATCATGAGCTTATCATGTTTGGCCACGAGATACTTAGTAGAAAATTGAGGATAGAGATATACCACTGTCAATGAGAGCAAAATCTCGTAGCGGACTCTCTAATAAAGGAAGCATTGTCACTTGCACCTGGACTTCATTTTTGGCTCTTACAAGATCCTCTTGTTGGTACCTTCTAGTGTAGAGTTGCATTTTATTTTCCTTTTGTATAAAAAAAAAAGAATAACTTAACATTAGCCTGTCCTTGTCCTACCTAAAACAATTAAAAATGGACAATATTGAATAATTTCAATTGCATGTACTCTGAATAATATGGCTTATCTGAGAGCGTGGAGTTTAATTTATAGTCGATTTAATTTCTGGAAACTATGTTTTTTATTATTCCAATATAGCTGATTTATTTTTTTTAAAAAAATCAAAGTCAATCCGTTATTAAGAATAATTAAGTTTGTTTTGGAACAAACAATCAACTTCATTAATAATAATATCACTTCGATCAATATTATGGAACAATCCAGCCACTTGCACGCCTTTGTTTCAACTTAAAGCGTGAAGATCACTCTCATATTCTAAACTAACCACGAGCTTTTATTAGTACACGTTTTGAGATCCAGTGTATGTATTTTACTGATGTGGTATATAGCAATGTATTAATCAATTCACGCGTTTCATCTATGACCCCATTTGGTTAATCTTGTTGAGAGCTCAAACGCAGTATTTTTCGTAAAACGAGATGATCTTCTTCACATATTTACCTCGACTTAGGTAAAAGTACTTCTCTGTCGCGTTCTCAAATCAGCCTTGTATCTGTTAACCTGTCGGTCTCAAATAAGTATGGGACGCTGTGCCCCGAAAGAAAAAGGTCAAACATCGATAAGCTTCACTTGTGACTTGAGAGCATCAAAATGTTTTTTTTAATAGCAACCAATTTTTGGAAATAAACAAACGACCAGCTTCCTTAAAAATCCGATAAAAAAATGTGAGAAAAAGTCATCAGCTTGTCGGTGACAGAAATCATAAATCGCTGATAATTAAGTGTGTGTGTGTGTGTATGATACAAGCTATGCAACTTCTCTTTTTTGAATGTTAGGAACAAAATACTAACAGAAATTTTAATTAGAAGACGACAAGTGATGCACATGTCATTGAGTGGAAGAATGAGCCGAGGATTATTTTACGAAGATCGTATTATCATCATTAAAATTTATTCACCACCCATTTTCAGAGAACCCTGGATTTGTAAGAATTAATGATTTTCCATTCAGGCGTCATCCTCTTGCTTTATATGCTTCATAGTTAATAATATTACTTAAATATAAAACTCTCGATCATTTTTACTAATTGACAAATTATAGAAATCTTAAACATAAAAAATTAAAGTATTTTAATAATTGTTTTTTGGAAATAAAATCTGCATTGTTGGGATGAAAATCCGTTATTTACATGGTCGTCATCATAAAGGTTCGAAACAACATTATCGTCCATCTACTGCCTAATGCCATATCCGGTCCATTAACTAAATCTAATTTCTTAATAAGACAAAACGACTCATCAGTGACACAAGAAGTTAAAAACGAATTAATTCAGGGCCAATTCCCAGAGGCAGATTAATCCAACATGAATGTCATTAAATTCAGATCCATAGTACCAACGGTCCTGAATCCATCAGCTGTCCCACAATTAACAATAAGTTCGTCAATAGGTGAGAACTCGTCTGCTCGAGCATCCATCGCCATGGCAATGCTATTTTCGAGGTTAAACTCTCTGAAAATATCTGCTCCGTTCAGCTCATCACTAATCACATATTCATCATCTACAGCGGCTTGCAGAAACTGGTTCGTGAACTGGGAGCCTAGGTGATGATGAGCTTCGTCAAACCCTAACCGGTCGGAAGCTACAGAGTTGAGGGTAGACGTTTCCTCAGGACAGTTAGGGGGATGTTGGATAACCAAGTTTTTGCATTTTCCGGCCTTCGTTTGGATTACTTGTGGTCGAGGACAGATATCACCAGACTCGCTTGATTTGCTGGACGATGCACGTGGTTCAGACGACGTCGTTGCGCCTGACTGTGTTCTAAGCTTCTTTGCCAAAGTGGTGTTCCAGTAGTTCTTGATTTCATTGTCTGTTCTTCCAGGTAGCCTTCCAGCTATAAGAGACCATCTGGGTGATGCACATATATACAAGCTAGGAAGTGAGATTACTGTTGTGCGGTACTGGAGCAGGATGAATTTAAAGAATGATCATGAAGAATCATCGATTACCTGTTACCGAGAAGTTTATGAAGTCTAACAATGAGGTCTTCTTCATCTTGGGTGATGTTGCCTCTCTTAATATCAGGTCTGAGATAGTTCAACCATCGAAGCCTACAGCTTTTGCCACTCCTGTTCAACCCTGCATTATTTTGATTATTCTCTGACTGTTCAATCAGAGAGAGAGATAGAGCAATGGGAAAAGGTGGGGAATTAATTAAAAGTGAGAATTTAATTACCAGCTCTTATAGGGACGTGGCTCCATTTGCCTTCGCCGTGGACCATAATGTAAGAAGTGAGCAACTTGTCCTCTTGAGCAGTCCATGCTCCTCTGTTCAGCCCTTCTACTTCCCGGGAGCAACTTGGAGTACTCCTCCTCATCTCTCTCTTCTCTTTTCAATTATCACTGTTGATTGGTCTTTTGGACTTAGACCAGAGCCCTAACTCTTTTTATAGGCCACCACTATTCAGCCAATGACGCTAAAACTCGTGCACTGATATTTTTTTTTTATTAGCAAGCAAACCACTAATCAATAATAATATTGCATGTGTTGTTTGGCTTTTCTTAAGTAAATAAATAATGGATATAAAAGACTATATATATTTATGTATTCAAATGATGTGGGTGTGGCTCCAGAATAAGAAAAAAATTTCCGGAGCTCATCACATAACTGTGAAATTATCATCCAACTAAGTGGATTTGTTTGTCATTCCGTTTAAAAAATTTAAAAACACATTTAACAATATTTTTCTATAAAATGAGATAATATCCTTTACGATTTGTAGAAGCAATTCTTCAATGCGTTCTCAAGGAGATTGAATTAGATGTACAGTATACGCATCGTTAACCGTGAAACACAGACAAATTGTCCAGGGGTGGGTTTTGCAAGCACAGTTATTTCCCTTGGAATTCCAGCATTCACCACCAGCTCCTTTGGCTAGGTATCTCCTATTTTCGCGGGTCATGGAACTAAACAAGAAGTGAAAGTAGGAAGGGATTGCCCTTAATCCATGCTTCTGTGCTTGTTTGGGAACACCATTTTTCAAACGGTGTACGTAAGTTGAGATAAAACCATCTTAAACTCTGTAAAAACTATCTCGAAATTCATTAAAACCATCTTGAAATCCACAAAATACCTCGAAATCTGTAAACTCATTTCTCCCAACGGACTTCCCAAAAAACACGTGTATGCTTTTGGTTTAATAGTATTATGCTTTGACTACTGGTGGTTTTAATTGGGTTCTCCAGTTCCACAGGTTGGTTCGTACGCTGTTGGTTTAATCACGGCTTTGCATTTATTTAGAAGGTTTCACTAAACACATCGATCAGGAAAAGTGGAAAACCACGTTGTTTGTTCTAGCGATGGAATTGACTTGCCTTCAAAAAAAAATAAGGAGGGGGAAAACGTAAGTTATTTATGGGTCCGTTTGGGAAAGCAGTGGGATAAGTAATTTATACGCAGAAGTACTTATGGAGAAGTCAGATTGGAAATAAGTCAGATTGTAAAAGTGATTTGTGTTTGGGAAAGCGGTGGAAGAAGTGACTTATTTGTAAAAGTGAGTGCGTTTGGGAACACGATCAGATAAGTGACTTATTTGTAAAAGTAAATGTGTTTGGAAATATGGTGGGATAAGTAACTTTTTTTTTAAAATTAAAAATAAAACTATGAACCATAAAAATTAAATAGTAACTTTGT
>JANTPZ010115595.1:0-21980 GCA_025593235.1 Vachellia pachyceras
AAATAATAAAATAATAAAAACCACATTTATTTTGTTCTTTCCTTTAATCCTAAATGTTTCTAAAATTATTGTATTTGCAATCAAATCCTTAAATCATGTGATCAATTCCTATTTTATCACAATCATTCATAAACCATTTAATTTCGCATTAATAACTCCCCAAATATATCAAATTATATATTATATTCTATTAAAAATGGGGAGTTATCAAAGATCAAATCTCAACCTTCCACCTATTTTCCCTTGTAATTAAGAGAGGTTTTTGGCTTCATTTCATCACCCATTTACATGACATTCCAGCTGCAAAAGAGAGAATTTTGGGCTTCTTCCATAGCCAAGAAGAGGAAGAAGGAAAAGCTTTATAAAACTCCAAGGTAAGTCGTTCCACCAAGCGAACCTATACATATTCTTGATCCTTGGAGTTTCCTCTTCCTTTCTAATGGTTTAGATTTTTGGATTAAGCTCTCTTTTTGGTGCTGAAAAGTTAGGGTTCTTGAGAGTGAAAATGAAAAAGAGAGGGATTTAGAGAAAAAGATTGGTTGCAAATCACTCCTTACATGATAAGGAGTTGATTGATGTATATATTATGTTGGTTTGTTATTTGTATGAATATTTGGAATGTTGAAGATTAAGGGGAGGTGCTGTCAAAATTTATATTTGATAGGGAAGAGATGTTTTTGAGCTAAATAAGGCATGAGAAGTTGTTTAGGATAAAGAATAAGCCTCTACACACAATGAAAGTTTAAAAAAAAATCGTGTGCGTTTATACCTTGTTTTTGGTCAGTGTAAAATAAATAGAAGGAGTGATTTTTTGATGATTTTGATGCTTCCATTGAGTTTAGAAGGCAAAATTGTGTAGGGTATAAGTGAGAGTTTGATTTTGGAAGCATTATAAATAATTTTGGCAAAGTTAGGGTTCCAAAATCCCTAGGTAGTGCAAGAGAAATTCTAAAAGGATTCTAGGTGTTTTAATACATGGATTGTGGTCTATTATTAATGCCAATTACATCATTTAATGTGTAGGAGAATATTTCCAAGTGGAAAGTTCCAAAGGTGCCAAAAGAGGATATATAAGATTAAGGGAGATTAAATCAATAAGGTAGCAAATTCTCTAACTTTTACACTTGCATTGCCATTAGTTGTTGATTGTGCATTTGTCATGATTTTATTACATGATTGATTTATGAATATGCAAGTTCTTGTTTGATGATTGATGATTATGACATTCCTTGGCCAAGAGGAAAGTAAGCATGTGAGGTTAGTGGTGCATGTTATGTTCATGGCTTTTATTTTGCACATTTATAATTATGCATGTTGGTGTTCTAGTTAGAGATATTTGCTATTAGGATTCCATGAATCTCACTCTCCCACAAAAAAACCTTTTTAGGGCCAAGTTAAAGAGAAAAATGCAAAGAGATCAAATGTATGCTCGAAGTTTAAAGGGAAATTGTATAAGTTGATTATGTGCACTTTTGAATTATTGTAACTTAAATTCCTACACTATGAAGCATGGTGATTGTTCTGTGTAGATAGACCAAGCATGCTATATTATTATGCAATTTAATGAGATGCATAAAGTAGAAGAGTTAAAGCATGCAAAAGAACCTAAAAAGGGTCCAAAGCCCTTATCAAAGAGCAAAGTTGAGGTAACAGTGAAAAAATGCAAACGAAGTCCAAATGATATGAAATTTTCCAGTTACATACTACACATACCAAGCTTTCAAATGAGTCAAATTTTACTGAATTTGGATGTGTAGATAAAAAGTTATGATTTTCAAAAGTTGAAGGAAAAATCTGAAAAATTGAAAAATAACCAAATGAACAGTGTTTATTCACGCAATAAACTGTATTAATTGGTCAAGAAATTAAGCAAGCAGATATCTTTCCCCTGTAGAGGAACTCATAAGCTTTATTTAGAGACTTGAACCACTCAATTTTGATTTTTCTATGATTAGTTTTGAAATTTCAAATTTGGCCAAGAAAATCTGGAATTACCAAGTGAACAATAACCTTGAACAGTACTTTTGCAAAGTTTTAAATTTCACTTGGTTAGCTAATTTGAAGCATTGAATGGCCATAAAGTTGTTCATAATTGATCTCTAACATAAAGTAAAGCAAGCTAAGGAAGGTGTTACAGCATCCTTGGTCTATCCACACAGTACATTCACCTTACACTTGGATGGTTCATAGTGTAGGAGTTTAAGCTACAATAATCTAAAAGTGCATATAATCACATTACACTTGGCTTGCCATTCAAACTATAACATTACCTTTACTCTCCCCCTGCTCTTCCTCTTGAACTTGGCCCTATTATGAAAGAATGAGATTAATGGAATCGCAATAGCAAATATCTCTAACTAACACATTAACATGTATAAACATTGTTGTGCAACAAATAAAAGCCATAAACTTAAGCATGCATTACTAACCTTGCATCTTTATTTTCATACTTTGCCAAGGCATATAATCATCATAAAACATCAAACAAGAATTGGCATGCTTATACATCACTTCAACATAACATTAGCATGGCAATTACACAAACAACATTAACGACAATGTAAATGTAAAAGTTAGAGAACATGCTACCTTATTGGCTTAACTCTCCTTAATCTTTAATGGTTTCCTTTTTGCACTTTTGGAACTTTCCTCTTGGAAACATCCTCCTATACATTACATAATACAATTGGAATTAATCACAAGCCAATATCAATAACCAAAGCATGCTATAACTTGCTCAAAATCTTCTTGATTCTTAAGAGCATTAAAATCCTTAATTTTGTAAAACTTGATTCTAATGCTTCCAAAATCAAACTTCATACAAACATTAAACCATTGCAAAACATACACCAATCAACTGCTTAACTTGCATAGCGTTGTTTGGTACCAATTACTTGATCTAAATCCCTCTCTTTCATTTTCTCTCAATCAAACCCTAACATTTTCAAATATGCTAAGGGTTGCTAAGGGAAACATAGCCAAAATGAAGAAACTAAACCGATAGAAAGGTAGAGGAAGCTCTAAGGATCACAAATATGCTAAGGGTTCCAAGAGAACCCAACTTACCTTAGATTTCTTGGAGCCTTTTCTTCTCCTCTTGAACTTTCATGGCTGCCCACTCCTCTTCTCTTTTCAGGTCTGAAACTACACGAAACATGGCTAGGAAGTGGCTAAAAAGTTGATTCACAAATGTAGTAAATGAGGTATCATTTTGATCTAAGGGTGTAGATTTATTCTTGCAAATCCCATGATCTGATGGCTATTAATTCTCCACCACATTTAATATATTTTGGCCTCTTATTGGCTTCCATTACGTGATGGAATTTTGGTCTAAAAATATGATCACACTGTTAGTGAAGTATTTGACCAGGAGGGGGTGAATTGGTCACTTTTACAAATTAAAACGAAATCGTAGAAATTAAACAATGTCACTGAAAAGGGCAGAGAGAAGATTGAACACGAGCGATTTATCCTGGTTCAGTCCACCTAACCTACATCCAGTCCTCATAGCTCCTTTGATATTTTTAAATCGACTAACCAACAACAATCAAGGCTCACAGGGCCTTTACAACTGGAGGCTCACTCCCCCTTACAACACGTACTAAAGCGGAGTCTCATGCATTCTGTTTTTCAACTCAAATTCAACCCAACAGATTTAAGGTCCCAACCTTGAATATTTCACAGGAATACAATAAGGTTTGACAAAATAAACTCTCTTGTAAGAGTGGATAGCAAAATAGTGAAGCTCACAGGATTTAAGAATAATATGACAGAATGTGGTTACAGAGATTAATGGCGTAATAAATTTCATTCGTCGTCTCTTCTCTTCTGTCTTCAAATCTTTATTTTTCATAACCGAGACTATTTTCAATAGCCGTTACTTATAAATTGAGTATTCGTTAGAGAGAAGCTTTTGTCTGTTACTCACAGCTGCTGTGTTTATTGACTGTCATTAATGCTTCATAAATGTTGTGGTTCAATTATCGATGGCAGAAGTCATAAATGTTCATCTTCATTCCTTAGACGACCTGAGATATTTAATGATAGAGCTGAGAACCATTTATGAGGGTAGGTTAAATTCAAAATGCTTAAGCACAAAATAGTAAAGCTTTCGTAAACAATGGGCGTAGGTGTGTCAGAATCTGTGTCAGAGAAAGATGGACTCGAGTTTGCAAGATTTCATGACTCGAGTTATGAGACATTGAGTTTGAAAGCTAAGTAGTGAAACTTTCAATTCTCATAAACAAAACTTGAGTTTTGAGAAACTTCCATTTGGGACTTGAGTTTTTAATGAAAGTTCTGAAAGACAGTTTGAAAACTTTTATTTGAAACTTGAGGTTTTGATATCAAGTTTTGAGTTGCAGTTGTGAAACTTCAAGTTTGAAGAAACAAGGACTCTAGTTCTAAAACGTGTGAAAAACTGTTCAGCTGAAAAGGTCCTTGAGACTCAAGTTCAGAATCTCAGGAACTCAATTTCTTAAAAACATCCAGTGAAGACTCGAGTTTAAACATCAAGTTTTTGAACTGATGGAAATTTACAAGGCATGGACTCGAGTTTGGAAACTAGCAGGACTCGAGTTCTGTGAAACTCTAAGTCAAAACTTCCTGTTTTCAATTCAAGTTTTGTGAAACAGTTATGGAACTCGAGTTCTGAAATCCTGAAACTTGAGTTTTGTGAAACTTGAATCTAAAACTTCCAATTTTCACTACCAGTTTTGCAAAACTCGAGTTCTGTGAAATTGGAACTCGAGTTCTATAACGTGATGAGAAAATTTGAAGTTGAAACCTCAAGTTTTAACTTCCAGTTTTGACTGCACGTTATGAAACTTCAAGTTACAAAAATTTGGGACTCGAGTTTTTTAACTAAAAAACAAAACTTCAAGTTATGAAAATTGGCTTTACTTTAAGCCTATACTTGGAGTACTAGAAGACAACATAGATAAAAATTCTCAACACTTGAGCATTGTGTCCTAGTGCTCGAGCATTGGCTATGCTTTCAGCTTATGCTTGGAGTCTTTACAGAAGCACTGTCTGATGCCTCAGTTTTTAGCCCGATGGTCAAGCATTGGGTGCCAGTGCTCGAGCATTGGCAATGCTTGAAAGATTTGCTTGAGCACTGAGTAAAAGTATTGTTCAAAAACATAAGTTCCAAAACACAGTACTCGAGAATTGAGTTCCAATGCTTGAGTATTGGCAATACTTTGACTTATTGCTCGAGCATTTTCAAAAAGCATTAATTTGAAAAACAATCAGAGGCATGTTAATCTTAAGGATTCAAATTTCAAAAAAAAATTTCAATTCCATAATTCCTTTTAACGCACATAAAAACATTTATTTTGTTATCATCATAACAAGGCATCAACACTTTAAAAGAAGAGCATATGTTTAATTAATTATGGGGACCAATTGCACCAACAGAGTAACTTTACACTAATATAACCTATCATTTATGTTAATATATCTTCTTGCTTTTATTCTTCAAATATGAAGACATCAAGTGGCATTCCCTAGTCCCCACAATCTCCTTTTTGAAAAATAAGTTACTCTATAGTTTCTTTATGTTTGCCTTATCCGATAACTAAAGGCTCTCGATATTTTAAATAATTGTTTTTACTAATGATTTATTAAATATCCAAAAATTAAATGAGGTTAAAAATTCCCGTGAAGGTTATTTTGGTCATTTTAACTTAAACTAGACATAAATTACTTATTAGTAAATTTTTCTCTATCTTTTGGGACTGTGAAATTTTTGGATATTCTGGTCAAATTTTGACTAAAATGCCTTTTGACTTTTCCTTATTTACCAAAATGCCATATAATTTTATAAATGGCAATTTGGTCCCTTGAATTCAAATACCACTTTAGTCCCATTCTTAAAATGACACTTATGTCTTTGAATTCCAAAATGACGCCTTAGTCCCTTACTCTTCCAAAATGATTATTTTTCCCTTGTTTTTTCTGTTGGAAATTGTGTCCTAGGGGCCAATCATTGTATTTCATACATTATTTATTTTAATGTATTCTCTCCATTTAATTATCATATATTTTGCATGTTTATTCTGATAATTGCATCCATAGATGAATTATGAATATTATCTTAAATATCCCTAGTTGGTTGTCTATGCAGGAGCATAGATAAGGTAAGACCAGTATGACTTTGATGAGGTATGGAGATACGAGTCAAACTCAAAGGCACTTATAAGAATACAAAGTGATGTACCAACCCGCTATGAGAAAGCTACATGGATTAAGTCATTAGCTTATCTCATATGTAATCATATCGCAATGCCCTTTGACCTAACATCATCATAGATTCCTACATGAGAGTCGCTAAGTTTTGACTTAGTCAAAAGTCACCTTTGACCGGGTGATGATTTCATGCGGAGGAATGTGAGTGATAAAGATTGGATTTGTCCCTCACATTAGTTGGGAAATATTACTGGTCCCCTCGGTGAGTGAGTTTAAGAAAGGTATGGTCATACTATAACGGAAAGGAGTTTTCGTTTCCTTGATCTGACTACTTATGGATCGAGAAAGTAATAGTCAACAATAGGAGGATGACATCATCCATGCCTCATCTTTGACCGAGATATCATGTGACAAAATAGACGTGATGTGATTGCATGCAAGGTTGCGTCGTGTTAACGATCCCCATATGATTTGGGTAGTTGTAATATCTTGCTAGAGACCGCTTATGACTTGTGGGCTAATGTTGAGTTTAGCTCACTGCCAACTTCATATTGGCCTACAGGGTCGCATGCAAAAAACATCCCAACATGAGCTTTAATTCTAAGGTTTATTTAAATTTTATATATGTATATATGTACAAATTCGAAATGAGAAAATTGTTGTATGCTAGTTTTAATATTTAATTTATTTGATAAATTAAATAACTAACATTAATATTCAGATTTAATTTATAAAGATAAATTAAATTCGTTGGCTTATTATTTGGATTAATTATATGATATGATTTGATCAGATTAGATTAGATTAATCCAAATTAGGATTGCAAAATTCAAATTTCACATTTTGAATTTCAAATTTCGGATTTCAAGATTAATAAAGATTAATCTTGAATATCTTTTGAAATTCAAATTTCAAGATTAATACAGATTAATCTTGAATATCCATTTGAAATTCGAATTTCAAGATTAATAGATATTAATCTTGGATATCTTTCCAGATCTGAATTCAAATTTGAAAGATTAATTAAAGATTAATTGAGGATTCTAGAAGCTCTCCTTGATGTCTATAAATATTAGGACTCATGAGCAAGAGAGGATGAGAAATTCGAATCTGACCTTGAGCCATCAGAAACCCTAGAGAGAGTGAGACGTGAGAGGCGCTAGCATGCTACAATCATTGGGAACTGTTCATGTGGATACCGGTAGAGGGAGACAATCAAAGAAATATTGGCTCCTCGTGATCGGAATCAAGAACGAAAAAGGTCATGGAACCTGAAGAGATCCAAATGCAAGAGACGCTTTGAATTCAAAACGTTAAAGGTATAGCTCTATCTCCTTAATCTAAATGCCTTTGACAGATCCATAAGGGGATTAGAAAATTTTAAATTCATATGCATGTACATACATTCTAATCCAACATTTTCTACGCTTGGCAAATGGCATTTTCATTCTTTTCATTTCCTTTCCTTTATTTTCATCCTCTAGACCCTTAAGTAAGCTTTAGCTACTCATGTAGCCTTTGTATCCAGTTATCGAAAGCCTAGATATTATAGAAGGTGGAATGAAAGAAATGAAAAGCAAAACTGAAGGGAACTAAATTTATAACGTGGGTTATTACACATTAGCACATGAAGCCCGATAATCACGGAGACTTCACCTTGATGAATGTCTTACTTCGAAATGCAATCATTCTTATTTTCTCTTGTATGTGCCTAGTTGTGCCCTTGCTTTTGAGTTGATATTTGATTGCCTTGGATTTACTACATTGATTAATCCTAACTCACACACTATGTATTTTTAATAGGATCTCATGAAATGGAGTTTATTGAATGATAACCTATACTCAATGAGTATTTAAGATTTTCCATTCAGAAACTTAGTGAAATTCTACTCAACCAAATCAATTTTGAACTATGATAGCCTAAGCACACTTTCAAGAGGGTTTTTATCTCTATTGAACATCTATTTACTTTCATATTTTCAAATTCCCATAATAAAAAAAATTTGTATATTTTAAGCCATTCTAACGTTTGTGAAAATCCCACTTTTTTTGAATTAGTTGCATTTTATGATATATATATATATAGTTAACTTATGTTCATTCGTTTAAGGCTCTAGTTAAGTGAACTACCCTGGGTTGCACCCTGTAGTGAAATCCTTGGGTAATAGTTTATTTAACCTCTAAGGGACATGAACTAAGTTTGGAATTAGAATTTTCTTTCAGAAACCATAATTTAGGGGATTTATGATCTTTTCTTTCCGTTCCATAAATCTATTCATGCCTTCAACTTTGAAACAATTTTATAAATTTCCATAATTCCTGACTATTTTCCTCACTTTAAAACTAAATATCTTAGATCTCTAGATATTTTATATAATTATTATTAGTTAAAAATACCTTAATAAGCCAAATATTAAATAATTGTTAAAAATCTATTCAAAGGTCATTTCTATTTGTTTACCTTTATTTTGACTCAAATGTTGCTCAAAAAATCATTTCCTTCATTTCAGGGTTTTCGAGGTCACTTTCCAATATATTAGTGAAAATTACCAAAATTCCCCTAGTTGTATTCAACTTTTCAATAATGACCATTTTACCTTTACTTTTTATAAATTTGAAAAATGACAATTTACCCTTCTTTTTAATTCCTTCTTCCACATATAGCCTTCCCTTTTGGTTTCTTTTGCTTCTCTTACTCTTAAATAACCTTCCATTACCAATTTAGCCTTTATTTTCGATTGCAGGAAATATTGATATTACATTAGTGGTTTTATCAGCAAATTAACCATGGTTTCATCAACAATTGCCAAAGTAATTGGGATTATCCACAGTCTCAATTTATACTTGTTAAAATGGTTTAGAGAGATAGTATTATGTCATATTATGGATTTTTAGGGTTTAAAAGTCTAAGAATTAGTTTAAATGATATATGTTACCAAGCTTAGTTGTGCAAAGTTTCTTACCAGGTTAAATGATTCTTTAGAATTATGTAGCATTTGGTTCAGTAAAGGAAAGGTTCAAGGTTAAAGAAAATGAAAGGAAAGTGTATATGTGGAAAAAGAAAGTAAAGGGAATGGCAAAATGGAAGAATGAAATGGTCATTTTGAAAAATTTGTCACTTTGAAAAACTAAGGATGAAATGGTCATTTTAAAAAGTAAGGACGAAATGGTCATTTTGAAAAATAGGATATTCTTGTGATTTCGACCTGGATATCATAAAATTGCCCCAAAAATATGAAAATGAAGGAAATAATTCATTGAGCAATATTTGAGGTAGAATGGAGGTTAAAAAGGCATAAATTACCACAAAACGAATTTTTAATAATTAATATTTAGCTTATTAAGGGATTTTTGGCTAAATATAATTATTTAAAATATTTATATGCTCAAATATTCAATTTTAAAGTGGAGGAAAATAGAACATGATTTAGTATTTAAAATTATTTCTAGGATAAAGGCAAGAATGGTTTCCTGGATCGGAAAAAAGAGACTACAATCCCATGAATTAGGGTTTTCGGAAGAAAATTAATTCAGGGCACTTTTGCAATGACAAATGCAATGAGAAAAATTATGAGAAGATAAGATGAATTATGGGATTTTTAATTACCCTACATTGGTCAAGTGATCAGGAAATTCCCTAAAAGCATTTTCGGTAGAAAGTTCCCCATGTAAAGTAAACCTAAAGTTGTTAAAGGAGGCCTAAAGCAACTGTAGGTTTGTAAAGAGATTTGTAGGGGCTTCTAGTCATGCCACTTGTGATCTTATTAGGCAAAGAAAAATAGCAAAAGAGAAATTATAACAAAGTGGTAGATTATATCAGTATAGAATTGTTTTACCAGTGGAAAGTTGATCTATCAGTATAATTGAGCCCCACAGCTACTTAATCACAAAGTGAGTCACATCAACATTTAGCAAGACCATGTGTCTTAATACATAAGGTTTGTCCATTTTAAAATGATTGAAATCAAGGGTCAAGATCTAGCCTCCAACCATTAAAATAGGCAAGAGTTAAAGGACCATGTAGCAAATCAAGATTTGCAACTATTAATGGTGAAGAGAGAGAGAGAGAGAGAAGTTGAGGAGAGAAGGAATTTCAAGTGTTAAGTGTCATAATCCAACTCTATGCATGATTTGCATCTTGTTGATAGTTGGATTATGTTGGTTTGATGTTGTTTTGAAATTTTGGATTTCAAACCCTAACATGTGCTACTAGCTGAAATTCCATATGCATGTGGTGTTAGGATAGTTGTCATCCAAGGGGGTGAATTGGGTGATAGAAAAATCTTTGTTAAATCAAAGAGTAAATAAAAACAAAGTCATTAAGAGAAAGAGCAGATAGAGAAGATGAACACTGTGATTTATCCTGGTTCAGCCCTCCTGACCTATGTCCAATCCTCAGAGCTCCTCTGAAATTTTCTAATCTACTAACAACATGACAACAGGCTTCTCAAGCCTTTACAATGGGAATCACACTCCCCCTCATGAACTGCACTATAACAGAGACCAACATGCTCTATTTTCTCAACTCAAATTCAGCCCAACAATCTCAAGATCCTAATCTTGAGTTTCTCACAGAAATACAATGAGTTTGAATGAACTAATATACTCTTTCAAAGAGTTGATTGATAAACACTGAAGCTCTCGGAGAAGTATAATATCATAGTCCTAATGTTGTAGGATTTCCTTGAATCCACACTTTCGTTTTAAGTTCAATGACTCTATATACTTCGTCTCTCTATTCTCTGTTAGTTGCTTCCTCCTATTTATAGTTGTTGTCAAAATATATCAGTTAGAGAGAAGCATTGTATTCGTTACAATCTGTTGTGTTGGACGAGGTTGTATAATTAATGTTCTGCGTTATATGGCTCTGACACAAAACGAGACGTTGTATGTGAATTTTTCTGTTGAGATCCCACGCTGGAGAAGTATTCAAAGAACCTATTCCCTGTTGCTAAGTTAAAGCATGAGGCATTTGTGAGAGTAGGTAAAATTTTAATGAGCTAAGTATAAATAAGAAAAGATTTGGTAAAACGTAAGCTTAGCTATTAGACTGGTATATTTTTAGATAAAGTAATGCTCGAGTGCTATGATCCAATGCTCGAGTGTTGGAATATCATATTTTAAAGAAAAGCTCAATGATTTTGCTAAATGCTGGAGCATAGAAGAAAGTGTTAGAAAATGTGTCACGATGCTCCAGTACTTAGGCACAATACTTTAAGTAATGTCAATACTTTTAGTTCTCCCCGAGCATTAGAACAAGTATTGCAAGTAAAAATAATTAGTGCTTGAGTATTGAAAATTAGTGCTTGAGCATTATCAGTACTTTTGTTTACTGCTCAAGCATTTCATGAGAGTATTGAAGAAATAATTTGTTTGAAACTCTCAATACTCAAGTACTGGATATTAATGCTCGAGTATTGTGAATGTTGTTACTGCTACTGTAGCAATTCCAGAAAACACAGGAGAAAAACTGAGTTTAAATCCCAATGCTCGAGCATTAGGTGCCAGTACTCGAGTATTGGCAATACTTCCTATTATGCTTGCAGCATTCTTTGACAGCACTGCATGGAAAACACCTTAACACTCGAGTATTGAGTCCTAATGCTCAAGTATTGTGAATGCTTTTACTTCTACTAGAGCAATTTCAGAAAGCATATGAGGAAAAATTGAGTTTAAAGCTCGATCCTCGAGCATTAGGTGCCAGTGCTCTAGCATTGCCAATACTTCCTATTATGCTTAAGTATTCAATGAAAGCATTGAGTCCTAGAAGCATGATGCTCGAGCGTTAAGTCCCAATGCTTCAGTGATGGCACTGCTTTTGGTCATGCTCCAGTACTATTGCAAGTTTGAGAAGAAAACTTGATTTCTGGAGTTTGATACTCGAGCATTGAGTCTCAGTGCTTGAGTATTGAGGTCATGATCTAGATTTCAGCTTATAGCTCAACTTGCAACGGCCATAACTCTCTCAATCCAACTCCAAAATTTTCAAATAATATATTAATGTAAAGCCCTACAAGTCTACTTTCACATGAAACAAGAATCAGTCCCAAAGATATTATATAAAGTTATGATAGATACAATAGGTAAAGGTCAGAGATAAAGCATTCAATTTTGACCACCGAGTTTAGAAATGTATATCTCCTTATGTTGTTCTTTGTGTCTATGAAACACATTTTGTGTTTAGTTTCATATAAAATTGGTTTCACATCAATCGGACTTGTGGTTTGGGAGATATGATCAAAATACCAAACATATGTCAAGCTGAAAGTTAACACAAGAGGCTGATGCTCGAGTATTAGGATCCAGTGCTCGAGCATCGACTCCCAAGAGCTTAATACTTAAGATTTTTAACCCAATGGTCAAGTGTTAACTCCAAATACTCAATACTTAAGGTTTATGCTCGAGAGTTGCTTCAAGTATTGCAATTGGAAGCTCCAAAAACTCATCATACTAGAGTTTTTGAGTTTATACTCAAGTATTAACTTCAATAATCAGTTCTGAACATCCAAATAAAGTTTAATGAAGGATTAATCAATGTATAATGATAAAACATCTATTTGAAACATTTTAACCTTCAAATTGAGTTATTAACCACATCATCCTCCAATTAAAAGAATGCACAAATATAGTAGTAAATCAATATGGATTATAAAATCTTTTTGCTCTTTTATATTTGACATCATCAAAACTAATCATATATAACATTCTCCCCCTTTTTGATGATGGCGAATCCTTCATGAAAATATGTATGAATATAAAAGCTTTGCATCATATTTTTCTTGACTATCCTTCCCCTATTTGAAATTAGCAAAAAGTTTGAAATATTTTTCAAATATGAAATATTTGTTGAGGTTTGAAAATAGATTTGAAAGAAGGAGGATTTAGAAACGAAATGGAGCATTTGAAAAGAGATAAATTTGCAAAGATCACTTTTAACATAAATCAAATATGTTAAAACATTCTTGAAAGACAAAGAAGGGGTTTAGAAATGCTCATTGGATTTGGCAAATTAATGATTGATCTCTGAAGTCTATTACCTATTCTTGTTGTTTCCACCATGCTTGTGCTATCTATGCATCTCGGATGTCATTTTTAAGATTCTTCCATAAGTTGAGCTTTCATCCATATTGGCGTAGGTGTTATTGCTTTGAAGGAAGTTCCCAATAAAGCTTGTGAGCAAGCATCAACAATATGAGTTCGATGAATAACTTCCAATTCTCCTATCATAATGTCAAACTCACTTTTACAAGGAGAATCGTTAGCACAAACAAGTATGAAATATTCGTTTCAACAAAAGGTGTTCAAATAATGAGCAGGAAAGGAAAATACATCATCAAAAACTAATATGAGAGATGAGCTTTTGAAATGAAAAATACAAGAGAATGTGAAGCTCCCCCTTAATGAATGCATAGGTTTAAAACAATCATGAGAAATAGAGTTGTGACTTTTCCCAAATTTGCAAAATCTTTCATTAGAGTTAAAATAATTTGTGGAACAGTTGAGCAAAAGTTGAAAATGAGTGTTGATTTGGCAAATAACAAACTGGATGAAGTTTTGAGGAAAAAAACTAATTTTGATGAAGATTTAGAAGACTTAGAAAATCACTTTAGAGAAAATAAATGTCTAACACAAGTGAAGAAGAAAACACTAGTCTCTGGCAATTAATAAATTTTTGCCCAACATCACTAGGGTCAAAGTAGTATCATTCAAGTTTTGGGAAAGAAAATTGAAGCACATTGTCACTTCAAGAACATCACTTGCAGTGATGTTTTGATCAATCAAATGATTTCCATCTGTTCTTATCCGATAATTCAGAGTATCCTGCAAAACATTAAATTCTGGTACGTAACGAGGTTAAACATAGCAACTCTTATGCTCTTATATAATCAAATGATATTTGAACAAAAATTAGATTGAAACAAGGATCAATAAGCATTCACCCCAAATAATTGAATTCAAATCATTGATTCATGATGGGTAAATATTAGATGATACCAAGAATGATGTTTTGCAAAACTAGAGGGCAATTTATAAAAGAGTTTTAACTAGAAATGGTGCCATTGACGATTTTAAATGCAATACTCAGAACCAGAGGAATATAATCAAAATGATATATTTGCAGCTTGAAAGAACTTATGCTCTGTATGATGAAAGCAATTTTAAGGAGCATATGGACCATCTGAAAAGCAAGTTTTCTCAATCTAATGAGATGCATGTAAGTCTGATGGAAGAGAATAGACATGATCAATATTTATAAATTGATGATTCATGAATGAGATCATGTTTTCCAAGAATGGTCATGTCAAGTTTTTCAAAATCTCAGGTGTTCTTTCAAATCATAATGGATAGACAAAGTTGAGATTTTGAAACTCATTTTCTAAACATGTGAATTTATGTTGAAAATGATGGAAGTCACCAATCAAGAAGTATATCAGCGATACTTCACTTTAAAAATCATATGAAGGTATAATGTTAAACATTGATGTTCAGATGTTGAAGAATTTCCCTGGAGCAAAAGTCATATGGTTAAAATGGCAAAAAAGGGCCTAATCATGATAAATGTAAGCATAATGACTTTGCTATTGATCTCGACATAAGGAACATTTAAGTCAAGGACTTGAGAGAAATACTCATATTACTCAGAGAAAGATAATCAATTGTCAAAGTATTTGAGCAACAAAGAGAGTATAAAAATATATGAATATTGATGCACAAACTCATTGTCCAAATGACTTGGGTTCAAATCATGAGTTATTCTTTTATAATAATTAGTCCATCAACGATGAACACTTTTTAAGTTGAGAATAACCCAGCCAAATTAGGATTTATATATTAGGCATAAGGCCCAAATGCTTTAAAATCCTTTTTAGAAAGCACATTGAGACTCACTGGGGGAAAACTCAATTGAAGGAGTTGAAGCATTTCTGACACATAAGATATGTTGACTTCCAAGTTTGAAAAATGATATTTGAATGTAATCAAAATATAAACATCTTTTAAAAACATGTGTATCAGTGTCAAAACATGCTTTTGTAATTGCATTTGAAAATTACAAGCTAGTAAAAAAGATTACACACAATTTTCACTTTCAACCCAGTTAGCAATCCGAGAAATATTTTGAAAAACATGAGAAATGGATTGCTATTGAAATGCAACAAGGATCAGACATTCATTACCCAAATGAATAATTTGAAATACAAACTCGGGTAAAGATTATGTATACCATATATGATCTTCCTTGTGTCTTGCTTGATTTTGGTCAATTAATGTTGATTCCCCTCCTTTACACATTTAGCACCAAATGTCAAGCTTTAAGATTCAGCTTCAACAAGGTACATGCTTATTTTCATGTAGTCATAGCCTTGAGAAGCTTGTTCTCATCCTACAAAATCATATCAATCTTTTTCTTCTATTGGTTTCCAATTTCACTTGGATCCATTCATGATTAGATTGTAGGAATCATAATAAATTGTCATGCTCTATCAATTGCATTTCAAAGAATTGAGGGTAATGAATCATGACTTTATGCATAGAAAAACATTTCCATTTCAGTTCATCACATATGCACAAAGATAAAATGATGAACAGTTGAGCATTGAAATCACTAGAACAAGCCTTAGATAAGGATATCAAATATGAAGCTTTTCTGGTTTTTTTTAAAAAAATTGACTTCCAATTTTTGAAAACCGATTAAATGCAAATAAAGCATGAGTGTTTTCCAAAAACACATATGCATCAAGAAAAGATAATTTTGATGAATTGGAAACCATAAAACATTTTCTGAGTTGCACACTTTAATCATAAGATCATTGAAAAAACTGTGCACAATTTTTCTTTCAGGTGGCAATCTAAAAAATTTGAGAACCAAGAGAATGGTTGCTATGAATAGCTATAAGGATCAAGTATCTATCACCAAAATAAGATTTTCAAATAAAGACAGTACAAGATAAGGATGAGATATCACCGTATTTCCTCTTGTCTCAGTGCTGGCTTGCTTGGTTAAGTTGGATCAATGTAGATGCCATCTTTTTGCAGTTCCAACATCAAAATTCATTCTTCAATTGTCCAGCTTCTTCTTAGGTACTTGGAGGATTGGCTTTTATCACCCAAAGTATCTTTTTAATGCACTTTGTCAGATTTTGCTTTAGGGTAACTGTAACTCTCTCTCATATGATGTAAACTCTAAAAATCTTTTTCTTCTTTCCGGATGAGAGATCCTCCTTTCCTTATTTACTTCAATATGGTTGAATGGTACTTCCGTAGTTGTCCATTCTGGAAGCTAAACATGTAAACATTCACTACCTTCGTTGCTTCTTATGATTAGGCAATGGATGATCCAAGCATTCTCCTTTTGATGTAGGTTCTGTGAGTCCCCTTTTTCATGCATGAAAGCTCTTTGATTCTTTATCTTCTCAGTACCTTTATGTCCTTATCGTATAGAATCAAACTGCACAAATGAGCACTAGATGGACATTTTACTACCCATGAATAATTGGGTCCTTAAGCGTTAGTTTTGGACCTTACTTGTCCTTAAGAACCCGAAAATATTTATTTCACATAATAGAAATTTTCAATATAGCACGGATGAGAAATATGATGGGATTTACCACAGTAGTTACAAATAAAAGAATGAAACTTATAATGAACATATTTTTAAGTGTTGCGTTTATCAAGAGCATGTGCATATGAACATCTTTCTTCCCTAAAGTTTTTCCAGCAAGACAAAAACACTTTTACTTTTTTTTGAAATTGAATCAACAATAGGTTAAAAACGATTCTATGCAGGCTTATAAAATTTGTTTTTCTCAAAAGCATTTTCGGTCACAACATTATATAGAAATCTCAATGCTCTTATGTTTAAATAAGGTATTTTTTTTGCAAGAATCATGTCGGTATAGGGATGAAATAAACTTGTGTAAAATTGTTATATCCAATAATAATTTCCAGAGCATGATTAAAAAAATTATTTTTATCAAAATTTAGTTGGAAGACAGATTTATATAACATTTGAAAAATTATTTTCAATACATAAGTAAAAAAGAATTGGAAATTTTTACCATTGGTGCATCTTAAGCTTATGAGAGTGATTTATCATCTTCAACTGCAAGGACCTCTTCTCTGGAATCAACTATCTTCGTGTTCTTCTGTGTTGATCGACTCATAAAAGTGTTTTGTAATTGGTTCTTCTATTCTTACTGTAATATCCATACTTTTACTGTCAGTGTAAATAAAGGTCAAACAGATAGTTATGACATGAGTTAAGGCCCAGAGATAGATAGTACATAAAAAGAAGTTAATGGATCGGAAAGATCACAGTCAATTTAGTTTTAAGCTTGGAAATTCATTAGACAAGATATAAAGGCCAAGGGCAAGAATGTCATTAGACATAAAGACCAAGGACAAGATGGTCATTTAGACATAAATGTCAAATGCTAGTAAGAATAAGGAAGTAAGGGTAAGATTGGCATTTTGAGAAGAAAGTAAGGGTATTTTAATAAATAAGAGAATATGTAAGGGCATTTTGGACATTGACCAAAGTCAAAGATAAAGTCAACAGTCCATATATTACAAAAATTTACAAATGCCCAAAAGATAGAGTAGAATTCACTGATCAAAACGGTGTGTAACGGATTTTTGAAATTCTGCCTAAATTTCTGTCTAGAGAATTTTGAAGGGCAGATGGCCAAAAATAATTATTTGAAGTATCAGGAGACCTCAAACAGTTGAGTTCAGGGTATAGAAAAATAAAGTTAATTTTCTAATATTTGATAAAATCAATGCCCATAATACGATAAAGGGGATTTTCCCGGATTAGAGGGAAAAGACCCGAAAACCCTGAAAATGGAATTTTCTTTAAAAATTAATTACAGACATTCTGTGAAGCATTTTAGGAAATGAAAAGGGCTAGAGTATCAATGAGAATTCTAGAAATTTTTAATGCCCTAAAACTCAATTGCGTGTCGGTAGACCATTTTTCGGTATTTCGACAGAGGAAAGTAACCTTGTTGAAACTAGAGGACTTCCAGAAGTATTATGGGGACAAATATTTTTTATATGAGCAAGTGATATTTGGAGATTAAAAGAGAATTTAAAACGGTCTCCAGAAAAGTAGAAAAAGTTACCAGAATAAAGCTATTTTTACTGGTATAAGTTGTAACCGAATCAAGTAACTGGATGGTAACTGATTCGGTTGGTGTAACCAAGTCTCAACCCCCTAGTTACCTAGATGAGGACAAATGAGAACCATGCAAATGTGTGCATTGATGATTAAATCTAAGCCCTTAGATCAAACTTGAGTTTCAAGACTAAATCCTAGCCATCCATGCATTATGAAGACATTAATTAAACAAGATTTTAAGATTGAAAGTTAGGGTTCTTGATCCTTGCAACCTCCTCTACACTTCTATCGGATTAGTTTCTTGATTAAACCTCTCTTTTCCAAGATTGAAAGTTAGGGTTCTTGATGGTGAAAATGAGAAAGAGAGGGAATTAGAGGAAATAGTTGGTTGCAAATCACTCCTTGTATGATAAGGAGTATATTGATGTATATATTGTGGTTGTTCGATGCTTGTATTAATTTTTGGAAGCACAAAGTTCAAGGGGAGGTGTTGTCCAATTTTAGTTTTAATCAAGAAGAGTTGTTTTAAAGCTAAATAAGGCATGAGAAGTGTTTTGGGATCAAGAATATGTTGTTATACATGATGGAAGTTTGAAAAATCACATCCTCCTTATTAGTCCAAATTTTTGGTCAAGTCTGAAAGTGATAGGGGGAGTGTGTTTTTCATGATTTTGATGCTTCCATTAGCTTTAGAATGGAAAATTGTATAAGGTGGAAGTGAGAAAAAGTTTTGGGAAGCATTGGAAATCATTTAAGCAAGTTTTGAAGTTCTAAGGTATAAAAAGTTCAAGAAAGAGCTTTATTGAGTTTTCATGACTTTCATTGCTTGCTAATAGCCTAAGATTGATGGTTATGATGTTGTATTATGTATAAGAAATTAAACCATCAAAGAGCCATCTTGGAAGGAAGAAAAAGAGAGCTTTCAAGTTTCAAGGAGAGTTAAAGAATCAAGGTAGCAAAACTCCTAACTCAACACTAGTTTGAAATGAAAATACTTTGTTAATTGTGCATGAATTGAAGTTGAGAAATTGTGTTGCAAAGTGTATGAAATGTGACTTTGATTGCTATGGCCATATGCATGTCATTAGTTATATGATCATTTACTTTGTTCATATCCTTCTTTATAAAGTTTTCTCATGCACATATGTATAGGAGTTAGTGTGTTCTGCTATTGGGATTTCCAAAAATCTCACTCTCTCCCAACTAACCATTTTAGGTGCAATCACAAGCAAGGGTAAGAGCAGGATATGATGATTGAAGAAAGCATGATATTATGTTTTTGGCATGTTAGATTATGTAATATGATTGAAACTTATGTTTAAGTGATTTTATAGTTATGTAAATTTAAACCTCTACATGATAAGTGAGTAATTATATGTGAATGCATGCATGATCATGAGCAAATGAATTAGATAAGTTAGTCATGCATTGAGGAAAATTTGGAAATGATAAAAAGAGGTTTACAGATTTTTAGAAAAGAAAAGTTTGAGAAAAGGGGGTTCCAAGACCCTTAAAAGAAGCCACTTTTTGAGCAAAGAGGAAAAATAGCAAACTACGTCCAATTGAGCTGAACTTTTTCCAGAAAAAGAGTACATATGGTAAGCTTTAAAATGACTTCAAGATCACTGGATTGGACATTTCTAAAAGAAGTTATGATTGTCCAAATTTAAGAGGAAAAGCTGAGAAAAAGAAAATTGACCATATGAACAGTGCTTTTTCACAGAATAAACTATATCAATTGAGCAATTTTATGAGTCAATGAGTATTTTTCCTCTATAGATAATATTATAAGCTCCCTATAGAAATTGGAACCACTAAATTTCTATTTTTCTAGAATTAGTTATGAATTTTCAAATTTGGGCCAGAAATCTGGAAAATTGACCAAATGTATAGTAACTCGAGTTGAAATTTTCAATTTCACTTCATTGGTCAATTTGAGCTATTTAAGGCCTAATAGTGGTTCATTAATGACATAATATGAAGCTGAAGAGGTTAAGTGAGGAGTGTCACACTTACATCTTCATATAGCTCATCAATGATGAATATACAGCTTATTGTAATGTCCCATCATTTAGAAAGAAAAAAGTGTATCAGGCCATTTCATGCACGGAAGGTGGAGTGGGAAGGAAAGGTGTGTGTGAGTTAAAGTAAAAGAAAAAGAAAAAAATAATAATGCAGAGTTAAGGATGTGTTCACGGCAAAAGAAAAAGGGTGGTTGGAGTAGGTTATGTGGGTGGCAGAAAAGAAATAAAATATAATATAATATAATTGGCCCAACCGTACAGAGGGGGTATTATAAATACCCCCACACCCAATACACTCCAAACACACCCACATTTCCCTCAGGCGCACACACCTATGTTTCGGTGAGGAAAGGAGTGAGAGAGAGAGGAGAGAGAGAGAGTCTAAGGGAGGTGTTTTCAGTCTCAAGGTTCTACTTGTGGATTTATTTAGGTAAGTAAAATGTTTTATTTTCATTAGACTTCTTTTATGAAAATTGTTCTAAATATTTTTCTCTTCCTTTTGATAGTAATATTACGTTTATTAGAGAATAATTTGGTATCTAGATTTTTATCCAGTTTGGTTTTATTTGTAGAAGGACATAATAGTGCATATCTATTTTCATAACTATGTTCTTGATCTGGCAACAGATGAAAGTGTAAAAACTTGTCATTGTTAGGCCTTGGAAACGGATCAAAACAATTGTGATTCTAAAGGATTGCACTATAGGGTGCAACCCAAGGGTCATTCTCTATGGAGCCTTGTGCGCAATTAGTTAAATTAGCTTGTGATTACGTTTGCCTCAAAGTGGAAAAACCGTTTTTGATTTCAACTTGTATTGAAGTGAAATATAAAATAAAATTTCTTTTTGAGTTTTTGGTTATTGGGAATGCAACTACAACATATTGGAAAAATGTAGAAGTTGTTTGATGATGAATTCCCCTTGGAAATGGTTCATGCTATCATTGTTCGTAAAATATAAGGTAGAGTCGTAGTTTCGCACTAAGTTTCATAATGAAAACCCCAACAACTCGTTGGGTCAGAAATTCCATGCAATGAACTCCATTCCATGAAACCCTTTAAAAACACTTAGTGTGTGTAAAGAAATTGCTAAGTGAAAAATGTAACACTCCTTATTTTCCCCTAGAAGCTTCATATTAGATCACTATTGAACCACTTTACGGCCTTGGATAACACAAATTGACTAAAGAAGTGAACTTGAAAATTTCAAAAACGTGTTACTGTTCATTTGGTCAATTTCCAGATTTCTGGCCCAAATTTGAAAATTCATAACTAATTCTATAAAAATCGAAATGGAGTGGTTCAAAATTATATTTTAAGCTTATTAAGTGATCTACAAGAGAAAAATACTCACTGGTTCCAAAACTTGCCCAATTGATACAGTTAATTCCGTGAATATACACTGTTCATTTGGTAACTTTCCAGTTTTCCAGATTTTTCCCTTAATTTTGGAAAATCATAACTCTTTATATACACGTCCAAATTTAGCAAACTTTGGCTCATTTTAAAGCTTAGGACGTGTAGTATTTAACTGGAAATTTTCAGCCCAAATGGAGTTTGTTTTCTATTTTTCCTTGTCACTCAAAAACAGGGCAGATTTGAGGGTCTTGGAACCCCTTACTTGAAAACTTGCCATTTCTAAAATTTTATT